>JACCPG010004069.1:0-23416 GCA_016069955.1 Drepana arcuata | reverse complement strand
CTCTTCATACATGCTCGTCGGTTTCGAGTACTCTTAACGTTCCCGTCCTTCAGAGTCCGATCTATTTGATCCAGGTAGTTGGAACATTGGCCTTCCTCTGCCTCTTCTTGCACACACTTTTGCTTTGTATATCTGTTTCGTCAATCTTTCTTCACTCATCCTTTCTATGTGTCCAAACCAACGTAACATGCCTTTCTTCATCTTTACAATCACGCCCTCATTCACGCCAGTTGATTTGCGAATCTCTTCATTGTGGATTCGATCTAATATCGTGACGCCGCACATTTTTCGAAGAGATCGCATCTCGACTGCATTCAAGCTATTTTCATACTTCATCTGACATACCCAGGATTCGCTGCCATACAATAAGGTAGGTACCAATATCGCGTTGTGGACAGCAACTCGAGCATTCTTGCTCAGACTTTTACTGCCCATCAACGCCGACATGGCTCCATTCACCTTATTTCCGGGTACTCGGGTTCATCACATAAATATCTGCCCTCAGCGGGAATCGAATCGCAACTTCAAGTTTCGCAATCAAGAACTCTAACCACTAGACCAGACGACCGTCAATCAAGCCGATTGCTTGTTAGCCATATGTATTCTATTTACAAAATTGAGAATAAACTGGTATGGCGGTCAAAACAGCTCTAAAAAGTAAAAAAAGGGTATGTTTTTATAACTTAGGTAGATATTATTTCCGTTATTGTCTGATGTAAGCAAGGCTAAATATGGATGTGAAACACAAAATAAATTCTCCTTTCAATTCGGCGACT
Source organism: Drepana arcuata (assembly GCA_016069955.1). Lineage (NCBI taxonomy): Eukaryota > Metazoa > Arthropoda > Insecta > Lepidoptera > Drepanidae > Drepana > Drepana arcuata. The sequence goes on along the minus strand of JACCPG010004069.1, from coordinate 22,640 downwards.
GCAAACAACGTGCCCTTTGAGTATAATTTTATCTTTGAGAAATTCTAACAATTTATATTGAATGATACTTAATTACGATACGAATGACAGACGGCGATGGACTCGCCATCTGTCACGTTGGCACCTAATATACCTCTGGCGGAAAGTGGGTGTGTGGGTATTACCTATACACCTCTGCCTACCCCTTCGGGGACCCTTGTGGGAAGGCGTGAGGATATATTATTATTATTATTATTATATGATACTAAATTTATATAGGATGAGCGAAATTCTATTAAAACATCTACCAACTAGTACGAAGTGAATGCAAATATTAACTTTGCGGTATATATTCTATACCGTATTTATGCAGGTATCTGTTGAACATGCTTCTAAGAGGAAGCGAGCGACGCCTCAGTCGTTACTAGTTGTCGGAAAACAATTCACAAAGGTACAGAATTTGTGTAATAACGCAAACTATTGCGAGGGCGAAAGAGCATTCAAAGCATACCTTCACCCGTATACAATTTGATATTCGTGTTTGTAATAAAAGTATAAAGAACGAGTTCACCCATTGAATGAAGCCCTATGTAAGGACGTATTACGTGGGCATACAATCCAATATTATTCACTGGAACAAAAGAAACGGTCTGTAACAAAGAATCTTCATCGTCCAGTTTTAAGTGCTTTATATCCTTATGGGCAAATACTACAAACTTGGCAAATAAGCCAAAGGTGCACCGCATGCCCACCTGATAGTCAGGAGTTACCGCTTATGCTAGCTGTGGCATACCAGAGGTTTGCCGGTTGCCGACCTCAAGATGCGACAGTGAGCGACAAGCACACGACCGAAATTGGTACCTTATCGTCAACTTGTAAGCTGTTGATTCGAATGGAATGAGGTATAAGTATAAATATTCTGATCGCAATGCAAAGCTATTGCGATTTGGTAATGCAAAGCTATGAGAGCGACAAAAAGTTAGGTACCCTGGGCGTCCGCGCCTCTTCTACAATCTTATGTAGCTCCACTAAAAGATCAAGTTTTCACTAGTGTGTCAGCTCAAGCGAGTGGCATAGAATTCTGTATTAAATAACTGATAAAGATAAAATAAGAAGTTAGAAGCAATACAAAAATAAACCCATAATAGCATGATTTTTCCGTACTAGGTATATTCATCCTTCTTAGGTAACATCGTTTTGTCTCTGAAATATAAAGCAATTTGAACGATTTAATAAAAAAAAAGTGTGTTACATATGTTTCAAACGAATATCATAACCATGCAAATAAACTACAAGCATAGCAATAAAAAGTCCCGTAAGCGACAAGGAAAAATCGCACTGAAATGTTTAACAGAAATTGTGAAAACAAGCACAGAGATACAATTGCACGTGTACCAGATGTGTTTAATTACTGACCCGACAAAATCTGGAAAAGAGTTGAGCTTCATTATGAACACAATGGGCTTGTGCCTCGGGCAACAATAAAGTAAATAAAGTATCAACACGCTGCTTACACTCGCACGTAAATGATGGGACGCGCACATTAATATTTGCTTTAATAAAGTTTGGACATTTTATTAAAAAAAATAGGAGCCCAGTGCAGAAATTAATTGCTGGGTTTGGCCATTTTTAAAGCGTTGGTCGGCAGTAATATTAGCCCAACAAATTTCCAAAATGCGAGGGCTTAGTGCTTTATTGTAACACATGGAGCTGTTAAATTTCAAATTAAAGAAAAAATATAACGAGCGCCCTGAGCTATAATTAACCGAAATAATCCCAGGCAGGCTTGCATTACGAGATTTAAAATTAAAGGCTAACTTTTTAAGTTTAATATATGCGAGCATGAAATACCCATTCGTGGAGCGTAATACAAACGTGTTCAAAGAGATAAGGGGTGTGTAAAGCAAGGATTACATGACATAAGGTGGTGAGTAAAAATTTTGCAAACGTCGCATCTTCCGACCCACGCATGTGCGTAGGCGAGAGCCAATATTGATACGCCTCGTCGGTACGGTACCTCCAGCCTCGGTGGGCCAATCTTAAACTCTTAATTGATTTTTTATATATTGTGGTTGATTTGCGAAGTGATAGTAATGGAATAATGGCCTATTTCGTATTCAAATTTTCTTTCAAAAATTCATTCTATTAGTGTACCTAATAAAACTTGTCATAGGATCTGCTGCGTGTTGAAATATAATTAAAAAAGTGCCCGCTTGCTTTAATTGTAACGTACCAACTTTTTAAATATATTTTTTTATTATAACTTTTTTATAGTAAAATACCAAAATCAAGTACCGCGAGAGTCAACTCGCCTGTAACTGTGACAGCGTTTTCTTCGCAAAGATTTATGATGCGCACGCGTCGTCAAAAACAACACGCAACGATACAACTCGCATGCGTGTCCCTTTATCTCAGTGATGATTCGTTGAATTAAGTCCCCTGATGAAGGTGTTTAAATGAACAGGTTTATACGAGGTAATTTAGATTGAGTACATTTGTTAAAGAAATAAAGCTGTGGCTAAAGTATTGAGGTAAAGTAAAGCTCTATAAATCCATTTCATATGGAGGCTTAAGCTCAAACGGTTGTGATCCATTTAAACGCACAATGAATACGAAATAAGAAATCAACGCGACCGCACTTTCCCTGAGCAATTTTCTTTCATAGCCAATATTTTAAGCGGTTCCACGAAAAAGGCGCTCTCTAAAATATGGAGCCGCACGTTGTTGGATTTTGTTTAGTGTGCAATTTTGAACCCAAGTAGACGTATATCACGTTTTCGCAACTGTAACGCAACCAAAATGGTGCAATAAATCTAAAAGTCCATTTTCATATAAAAGAAAACCGATTAAGGAGCTTTTCTGATACCGATCGCACGAATGAAGCTATATATTTTCATGATCGAACGAATCCAAAATCACAGACGGCTGACGGCCGGTGGGTGAGGAAATTGAAAAGGAAAACGTTTTCTTTAATGGTATTGTCCTTGAACGTAAGGTCATTTATTAGCATTCCGTTTCAGCTCGTTTGATTAAATCAAGCGTCGAACAACACACCACAAACTTTCGACGTTAAAGATTATACTCGTGCTAAGATTCATGATCATGTTCACTCAAAATTATATGTTTCTCGTTCATAATTCTAGGTTGTTATATATTAATATTATAATTAGACATAAAAGGAGATAGTGAATTTTGTAAGCAAGAACATTTCATTCTCAACTAAAATTTTATTGGCAACCATATATGCTAGTATGCTCTAAGTCTCCTCACACCGTTGACTGTGCCAATCGCAAGCGACGGAACTTCAATCAACAGTCATCTCATTACGTACCAGCGGCGTGGGATGATGAAAGATTATGATTGACTAGCTTTGCCCCATGGTTTACCCACGTAAAATTTGATTATGTTGGTAATTTGGCATATTTTTCTGTCATAAAACAAATCCTAATATTTTCCGAATTCCGTTAATAGTTGCGTGAAAGAGGAAAAGCCAAACATCCTCGCAAACAAATAAATAATAATATATCCTCACGCCTTCCCACAAGGGTCCCCAAAGGGGTAGGCAGAGGTGTATAGGTAATACCCACACACCCACTTTCCGCCAGAGGTATATTAGGTGCCAACGTGACAGATGGCGAGTCCATCGCCGTTACTCAAGCACGACTATACATACGCATTTGAATTTCTGCTCAGACGTATGCAGGTTTCCTCCCGATGTTTTCCTTCACCGTAAAGCTCGTGGTGTGACTAATCACTGTACTTAAGTTTTAGAAAAACTCATTGGTACAGTCGGGATTCGAACTTGCGACCTTTGCGTCGCAGGCAACTGCTCGAACCACTCGGCCACCACGGCTCAAACCTCGCAAACAAACTTTCGCATTTATAATGCGAAATGTAAAATCTAGCTAAGTACACCATACATCCTTACCTACCTTACAACGATAAATTCTCTATATTTTGTTAAGAAAGAAAGATTGACATAACATATATGAAGGACCTCGTTCCAACTACCTAAACATACACTTAGTATGGAAAATTCAACGTCACCCGAAATCAACGAGCATGAATGATGATTGATGATGTGGATTAATGGAAAGAGGTCTGTAAGACCAGAGAACCGACACTCTACCTACAGTCTACACCGAGATGGACTTGAAATGATGATGTACATGTACATTTGTAGGTATATTGATTCAACTCACTCCCCGTATTGTTACAGCAAAAAATATTATGTTCATGTACATAAACATATGTGATAGCTTTGTTGCTTTGTCGACTGCCTCATAACAAAAAATATATTTACCACTAAAAAATGGCGTAACACCGCCTTTATTTTCACTAAGTTATCTGATACTGAGATTCCAAAGGGAAACCCGTTATGCTTTACCACTCTTTAAGTTGCTATTTTTATTATTCAAGATTATGAATGGGTCTGATTTTTAAACATCGTATATTTTTGTCATCACTTCTTCAAGCTCTTGACAAAAGCGCGTCATGATAAGGTACCAAAGCAAGTTTAGTTCATTAGTGTCAGTTTTCGATAATTTTTGTTTCTTGCACGGCAAGAAAAGACAAGACAAAAGACCCTGTACTAATACAAAAAGTCAAAACTACACTTTAGTTGTAAGTATTACATAAACGTATAATACTGTACATAATACGAGTAGAACATAGTCCCCCGCCGCGTCGATTTGTTTGTGAGTACGCGATAAGAGAAAATCTACTGAATTAATGTCATCAATAGAGATAGAGAAGAGCCGTGGTGGCCGAGTGGTTCGAGCAGTTGCCTGCGACGCAAAGGTCGCAAGTTCGAATCCCGACTGTACCAATGAGTTTTTCTGAACTTAAGTACAGTGATTAGTCACACCACGAGCTTTAAGGTGAAGAAAAACATCGAGAGGAAACCTGCATACATCTGAGAAGAAATTCAAAGGCGTATGTATAGTCGTGCTTGAGTAACGGCGATGGACTCGCCATCTGTCACGTTGGCACCTAACCTCTGCCGGAAAGTGGGTGTGTGGGTATTACCTATACACCTCTGCCTACCCCTTCGGGGACCCTTGAGGGAAGGCGTGAGGATATAATAGAGATAGACATTAATGAGAAATATTTAGGTGTTATTTACACAATATGACGATAATTATTGAAAATAAAAGAAAACTTCAAGCTGGCGGGAAGCTTATTTTGGAAAAGATGCCTAATTATTTTGAGATACAATAATTTGTGTACCCGGGAGGATCGCTCGAATTATATAAACAGCGCTGTGTCAAAACTCAAAGAGGCACAAGCAATTATTCGTATAGAACACGCAGGCGTCTCACTTAACGTACAGTGGCATATTATTTAACTTGTGTCTGCCCAATCGTAACTTTAATAGACCCATGCATATAAAACACGCCTCGAGCCTTCCACAGACTGACGAACGATTTGTTTGTCACTCATCACCAATCTTAACGTGGTTAACAAGCATGCCATTTTTTACACTCCGCGACCACGCGACAAAGCCTTTTTGATATTCAATTGTGAAACATTATACAGACAACATCATTTTCTTTCACTCAACTTACATGACAACCAAATAACCTCTAAACTACGACATTGAAAAAATTACTCTATTCAAAAGAGCTACTTGATAAGTCCGTTATATAATTACATGTCCTATTCCTGGCTTACCATTTCAACTTTCAGCGAAATCGGTTCAGCCGTTTGGCCGTGAAAGAACCGCAAACATCCTACCTTACAAACTTTCACATTTATAACATTAGTAAGATAAGATATAAGCGATATGAATATTACATACTTATAGGAGACTGCTCAGGATTTAGGACATTGGAATTAATATTTGCAACTGTACATAACATGATGGTGCGGTAAGGGAAAATATGAGGGCACCCGTATACGTCTCAGAAGTTAAATAACGTAGGTCTCTAATAGTCGTAGTCAAGCAAATAGTAAGGCGTATGTGGCAACATATAAACATATATTTTTGGTACGGGTAGGCAGAGGTGTATAGGTACCATCCACACGCCCACTTTCCGCCTAGATATATTTTAGGTGCCAACATGACATAGGCGTATGTGGGAGGAACATATAAACATATATTTTTGGTACGGGTAGGCAGAGGTGTATAGGTAACATTCACACGCCCACTTTCCACCTAGATATATTTTAGGTGCCAACATGACATATGGCGAGTCCGTTGCCGTTACTCAAGCACAACTATAGATACGCCTTTTTTGCTTCTCATTTTCTTTTTCTTCTCAACCGTATGCAGGTTTCCTTGGATATTTTCCTTCACCGTAAAGCTCGTGGTGTGACTAATCACTGCACTTAAGTTTAGAAAAGGTCATTGGTACAGTCGGGATTCGAACTTGCGATCTTTGTGTTGCAGGCAACTACTCGAACAACTCGGCCACCAACCACGGCTCTAAAATCGATTGATTAAAGCCTGTTGAAATATGATACTACATACGATAAAGTAAAATGTTTGTTTGTATTTGGCGGTAATTAATTTGGTATTTTTGATATTTTTCTTTACTTTAATTCAATCCTCATCATCGTGAAATGTTGTGAAGGATCAAGTGAAGTGTTACCTTCTATATCGGAGACAGCTCCTCGAGAGCAAAACAGACAGCGAATAAATTGTTAGCGCAGTTTCAAGAAGCACCAAAATTGTCGGGGTGGCTCCGCGGGCCCGCCTTTCATCTGTTACGTCTATCAGACTTCACCTCCGTTTCTCTTACGTAAATAATGGCAAAAAATAGTACGAAATAATAGGAAAGAAAGTGGAAGTGGGTGCAACGACGCGGTATTAAAAAAGTACTCGCCAGATTCGGATCGCTTGGTTGACCTATTTCCTAACGAGCGACCGCGACCATCATTACGATAAAAGCTCGCTTAATAAATTAATGCGCACCTAAGGTACTCGGTATTACGTGTTCTATAGAGCTGTGACTGAAAAATACCGTTGAAATGTTTTATTACTCCTTGAATTACGCCTTTAAAGTAGGTGAATCGTTAATGGGTGGCTGTCGAATTCATCTATTATATAATTAACTAGTTATTAAATAAGTCGTATTTTAAATAATCTTACCCAGAGTATTCAGATTCAAACCTCGGACTATTATAGCAAAGAGTTCACTTAAAATGAAGTGTGCCGTGACGAATATGATTCTAGAGGGTGTATATGTTTGGGCAGAAAGAAAATTCGTGTCTGAGAGACTGAGAGAACGAAAGTGTCGCCATCTGTCACGTTGTCCTCTTAATATATCTCTATCAAAAATCTGGCGGAAAGTGGGTGTGTGGGTATTACCTGTACACCTCTGCCTACCCCTTCGGGGACCCTTGTGGGAAGGTGTGAGGATATATATATATCTTTTTATACTAATTAACTTCACATCGAATAAGCTTTATAACATCAAATTGCTCTGATAGTGGCGTAAGAAAGTTACAGTAATAGTGTGGTTTCAATTAAATCTTCTCCGTCAACAAACAAATGAGTGACACAAAATACAGTACATGCTAAATGAGTAATGTTTCCTATAATCTCTTTATTTAACAGTTCAACCTAACAATTATTTTACGTAGGGACGCGTCAAATTTAATAGGTCAGAGAGACAGATGATGCTTCTCTAAGCCTAGGCGCTCGAGGCGCGCTGTAATTATGTGTACAATTTATTTTCTTGCTGAACAATGGCTGGAAATAGGTTCTTGTTCTCTTTTGACAGCTATACATAGGCTTTTTATTTTTATTACACCAAAGATTTCTCTCATTCTACATTCATTGAGACGAAATCTAAAAATGTATCCAGATGTGCATCACCAACCACCGAAGCCGATCAGTGGCATGATTAAGGAAAACGAATAAGAGCGAAAGCGTGACACAAAAGCAGTACGATTACCGAGAAAAACGAGCAGTGAATCGCCTTCGAGCAGACGGTATCTACGCCCGCCCGGGAGTTATTAAATATTAAAATAAACTCGCATTCCGACACGAGTCCTACGCGATACGCAAGATTACGGCCAACACAATGAGAGCACAGCCTCCGATCGCTCCCTCGCCTTATCATATCAAAGCACGAGCTTACATAATTCAACTACAGAAGATATTCGCCAGAAGAAATTGCTGATGAAAATTTAGCGCCTGTGCAAACACGCGATGCCTATTCGATCGTTTTAATAATAGTACTTACTTTACGCAATAACATTTCCGAGATTTCACCAATGGCATATACAAAATGGTAGAACTCACTGTTGCATGTTAATAATAATCGCATAACTCACGAACAGTATTGCCCCACAGTATATCGAAAGAGTATCGATAGTCGCATCTCCCAGTTGCCCAAGCAGTCACCGCCCACTTACCTGGAACAATACATCATTACAATATCACTCACTGCGAAGCAACGCATGCACATGTATTAAACGATTCGACACCTAATTATCAATACTGCCTACATTACATTTACATACTTTAATACGTTACTGTTTCAGTAAGTAGGATTAACGAAGTTTAAATTATAATTACATTACAACAACTTTACGATTATATGCACACTTTTTAAGCTTTTCCTAGCATCCCATAAATACTTACTGGGTTCTACTGATACAGCCTGTATAGTATACACAAATATAACCACGAATATAAAATCGAATATACCACAAGAGCGCGCAGCGAGCGATACAGGTCCCGGGAAATGATAGGACGCGAACCAGCATGATAAAATTTTATTTACAAGCATTAGCATTCACATCGGCTTATCAAGGTTCTCTCTTTCCAATGGTCGCAAGCGTAGGTACACCCGCGATTTCCCAACAATTCCCACACAAAATATACCTACAACCAGTGTTGGTTGTCCAATACAATACATACTATATAATAATTAATACATACATATCGCGCAGAGTCCCTAACGGGGTAGGCAGAAAGTATAGAGCGCCAGTTCTCTCTAGACTTACATACCTCTTTCGCTTCGTCCACATTCATCAGTATCTTCATACATGTTCGTCGGTTTCGAGTACCTTGACGTTCCCGTCCTTGAGCGTCCGATCGATTTGATCTAGGTAGTTGGAACGTGGTCTTCCTCTGTGTCTTCTTACGCACTTTTGCATTGTAGGTATATCTGTTTCGTCAATCTTTCTTCACTCATCCTTTCTATATGTCCAAACCAACGTAACAAGATTAATATCAGTACTAAATAATCGTATTCGGTTCACGATAAGCGAATTAGTGTTTTGTGAATAATAACCGATAATCTATAACTTTCTGCATTTTTGAATGTATAAAACACACCACATGAAACATCTTGTATAGTTCATTCAGTTGGGTATCCAATTTATATCTACATCTTGGGTATTTCATCAGACATCTAATCGAAAGCGGTAATGATCGAATCAGTCTTCATTATGCGCTGTTAATTCAAAGTAAAGAATACTCGAAATGCCATTACAATTATTCGGAATACATTTAGTTAACGATGTATGTTCACTTGGTAATCGTGAGGCAGATCGGTCGTCGTGTGGAGGCGGCGATGTTCAGCTAATGCTGCTTAATTAACTTGTATTCATTACAGGCGGGAGCTGGGCCAGACGCGTGCTGGTCATTGCAGGTGCCGTCGCATGCGGAAACGTGAGACCCCCTAGCAGTCACCAGTTATCACGCTTCAATTAACAAAATATACCGCAAATACGGCTAACACGTGTACTTCAACACTTGGAGAAATGAGAATGATAAGTGTTACTATATTTTATTTAGCTAATATCTACGCGGAATAAATAACTCTAGACAATTATATTCTAGACAAGTCTAAAATCATATTAATTAACGACTACTCACTATACTACATACATATTTCATCCGTATTGGCAAATCTTACACTCCTCTCTACTTTACACGCCAATAAGCCAACCAAGAGTGTTGAGTCGACACTCACCAGCGATTAACTACATAACAATAATTGTATTTAGAAGTTAGTTCCATTTATCTCAAAGATATAGTACATCCATATTATCAAAGTGTGCCCTACAGGGAGTATAAGGAGTAGGGGTTCGCGTGTAAGGTTCATAAATTGTTGGATTACTTAGATATTAAACAATTACTAAAAGGTATTACAAAATTACACACACACCACACATACATTCAAACGCACACGTACACACACATACAAACGCCTTATGACAGGGTCAGACTAGTTTAGGAATAGAGAACAACAATGTATATGTCATTTTCTTTGCGAAACAAATAATATTTACTTTACCTACTTACTACCGCTTTGGAGCACTATTTAACTGTGTAAGTAAATTTGACATATAACGAAGTAAATCAATAGCGAATGTTGATGTGAAACATATTGTAAAGGTAGAGGTAATTATAATTGCACCCAGAAACATACCTAGGCTATTTACTATTCCCAGGAATCGCATTTCCGTTGCCCGAGGTATTATCCCATACCAAGCACTGTGATTGCGTGCAACGCACATCAAAACATGTATCGGAATTTTAATTAATTTGACAATGATAAGAAGATTTAATCGAAACTTAGAAGACTTAGGAGGAGCGAATTTTCATTAAACTAGTGTATTTTTCCCTTTTAATTCGCACCCGAACGTCCTAAGGGCGACGGGTAGGTTATGTAAGCCTTCTGCTCACTAAAACCTCCTCGGTGACTTATATGGGCTTAAGAGAGCTCCAGGTAACACACTGGTGCTGACCTGCACTTAGATTAAGGACTTGCCAGAGGAGACTAGCTTCGCCACCAGCCCACTCACTGTGCCTTCGACCATAGTGCAGTAGGAGTTATACCCGCCGGCGCCGCCTTGCAACACTTCAACTAGCAGGTAAGGAATAATATTGCTCAAATATTTGGAACATTAAGCCAAAGCCATCCTAATATGTAGATGAAAAAATATAATAAACAAAATATGCATTAATGGAATTATCCTGTTTGGTACGCACCCTAAAATCCAACTAAGTACGTAACGTTATAAATCCAAACGTCAAGTATATTTCATGTCGTCGGGAGCATGCAGTCAGAGAAATATTAGGGCTATCAATATTAGAAGGTTACACATACGAGATAGCGAGTGCACCGAAACATTCGTCCGTAATACATAGGCTATATTTAAGTGGGGCTCTTTGGGTGAACATTATAAAAAACATAAGTATCGTCATATCATCACGCCAAGTAGTGGTAGGCAGAGAGAATACATAATAATATGTAAGTATTCACTCAGTAACGAATAAAATGGCAAGCAAGCACGCGACGTGAGTTAGTCACAAGGCTTGTCCAGGTAGCTTTCGCAATCATTCAGCATAAGACAAAAATTAAAAACAATAGGCTACGCCTGACCTTTACAGAAAGGAGTTTATTTTTATTTAAAAACATACGCTTAAATGTATTTAAATAATTTTATCCACGTCTATATTATTGTCCTAAGGCGGTCAAGACTGAAATACAAGGAGCAGCACTTTGGAGAGCCCCGAGCGAGACCAGTAAATGCACGTATGCGTGCTGTACGTCATTATGCAAAACACACAACGGATATTCGAGTGAGTGATTAACTACATAATAAGTCTCATCTCGTTACTCAGTAGATGCTGTTCCATTCCAAGCGATTTCTCTCGCTGCTTCAACCAATAATACTTGAACAAATACTTCACAATTACACGCCGTCTGTCAATGAGGTTTTATTTATAGAGACGTTATACTCCTTGAATATGAAGTATAAACATGGCAAATTTTATGCTATACCTACATATAGCTACAATACACAACTCACACAACGGCATTAAGCACACAGATGAGATTAAAAGAACACGAAGTATATGAATCCTAGTTGTCAGAAAGGGATAACAGCACCGCCACGTGCCAATATGTCGAGCTTTAAACGTTCTCTCTTTCGCTCTTAAACGTAACGCGCTACTTGTCTCGTTCGCGCGAGTGGCGCAGTGGCATCGTCGCAGGAGTTAATTCAGATTAAAATTTAATGTAAAATTTTCGTATTTTTGATAGATAAAACAAATTTACATTACTTACAAATGAAAAGACACATCCTTCTTGTTTTTTTACACTCGTCCAGTATATGTTCTGCAGTTTCTAAGCACCTAAGAAGGCATTTTTCCTAAATGCTGAGTAAGTGCTACGACGTTGCCAGTCAAGCTGCGACTAAGTTGACTCAAGTGAATTAGCTTGTTTTGAGTTAGCCAAGCCGAGCGCAGTAAGACGTATCTATTCTTTTTTACATCAATGCCGTCTGTAGTGACGCAGCAAGGCGCAAGCGCAATTCCACTTGCTTTATGAAAATGGAGAACAAATAAATTCTCGTTATGTGGTAATAGAAATAGAATTTCGCAATGTCGTAATGAGATTACATTTACAGTTATTGCTACTATTAGGCGGTCGGTCTGTGGGTGTTTACCACAAACGGAAATAATTGAAAACTTGTTTCTAAGGGCAAATACATTTATATTTAATAAATAAAACAAATTATTTTTAATTTATTTCTAAAAAGTTGATGGCTATTAAATAATTTTAATCATAGTGACATTAAAGACAACCCGGTTCATTTTTGGAATACGATTAGGCGTTCAAATTAGTCAATCGATTTATATTATTGCTATCTTGTTAACTGTCACATTTCAGCGGCGAACGCGAAAATTCGATTAACATTCAATTGATCATAGTGCTTGAATCGAACAGACTGCTTTTGTCATGTACAAACAAGGATTTGAAATCAGTTGTAAATGGCAAAAAACTCATAGTAAATTAAGTATGGCGATCAAATATCCGCATATCTTCGCGCCTACTCGTCGCGTTATTATTTGTATTCTCTTAGATAAAGATCTGGATAAAGCTAGCATATTTACAATTCTGTCCGCTAATAATCGTATACATGCCAACGAGATGTCCATCCGAGCGGCGACAACCGCCGGACGACACTTATGACCCGACTACAATTCCTATTTATGATCGTCCCCTTTGCCACGAGAACGGGACACTTTACAACTTAATTTAAAGCGGGTCATTATTTACGTTTCTTTATCGCATAGGTGGCTATTACTCACGCCTAAGAATTCATTTATACAAAGTTCAGTTGAAAAATACATCTTATCGTCACATCTATAGATATATTTCAATTAGCATATAAATTATCTTGGCATAAAATAACTATACTAGATATTGTACGAAATAAAGTGTATACATAATTTATAATTCATATTGATTTATGAATTAATGAAATTGATTAAGCTTGTTTTGGATGAGTAGGTTGTTTTATGTACTATATATCATCCGAAAATAGGATCTTAACGATGATGGTTTGGTTGTAAATTATCCTAAATTATTGTAGCAAAAATCATAATGGCCCTCATGAAATCTAGCAATTTTTTTCAACCTATTTAATATAACATTAGTTAGTAGTTAACGTATCATTGGGAATGTTTAATTTATTTCCTGTCTGATATTCAAATTATGCTCATTGATAAAGACACCAAAATGTGAGAAGTCTCGATAAAATATGTAATGAGTTTCAATCGTGACGTCTCAATCTTGCGATCTTTGAATTGAAGCTCAATTGAATCTACTGGCAGTGGCGCGAGCGCGAAGCATCAATCACCTCTTGCATAAGCCTAGAGAAAGCTACGAACATTTAAAATGTCACATCTATACTGTGACAATGCCTTCCTTGCCTCGGATATCAGAGACGTTCATCTACTAATCGGATGATTAAAATGAAGAGTCATGAACTCGCCTAACAAATCACTTCACTACGATCAGAAAACCTTTATGTACTACAAAAGGCAACGAACTAAAATATGACCCACCTGAGGAGAAAATGGTGACTATAGCTTATGGTCACTTACAATATTAGATATCTAACATGATGACCTATTGGGTTTAGTAGCCGTACTAGTAGTAAAAAAAGAGTTAACCGCCCCTTTCACACGGCCATTTCATAAGAAATTCTGGAAACAACAGAAGTTTCTGATGTGAACACGATTCCGCCACAACCTTCAGTAAGATTGAGGTTCTGAACGGAGGAATATATTTAATAAAAATTATATGTAATAATTCAGTTGGACTAAAAAATAAATTGCGTTTATACATACATATCATCAAACCGAGTCCCTAACGGGGTAGGCATAGTGAGTTGAGCGCTAGTTTATATCCTTTACATATTGTATAATAATATATTGGTAAAACAAATGCATATTCTTGTAGGGTTTTCACAAATATATCAATACTCAATATCCTAAAAGGCTACACGTTCGAGCAACTTCGGATGTGCAATGGGTATCACTAGAGCCTGATGTAAATATTCATTGGCTGATATTGTCGCAGTACACAACACTGGCCTGGCGTACTGCGTAGGCCGCCGATACTCCAGGGCGCGGTCGGGCACGCATTAGAGACAATGACATTTACATTGCTGGGCGTTCCTAACTGTCAACCAGAACATTCAACTTAACTAATCCAAGGAGCGATAATGAATGCGAAATGATTCCATTATACATTCATCCGACACTCATTAAATATGTCATCGAACTTATGAAACAATGTATGAATAAATTCAGAGTACCTACATCAAAGATGCACGGGTAAGTTTTTCTGTTTTTCTTTCGGTCATACAAGTGAGATGTTTTTGAAAAAATAAACGTTACCACCAAGCTATTAAGGGTTATAACGCTGTATTTTCTAATACGACGGTGTAGCACTCATGCCAAGAAAATGCTCGACCAAAAGCTAAGGGTACATTGTACATTCGAATAGAGTAGTCGGTCCCAGCATTAATGCGCTCACGGTGCTCCATGGCTAGAAGCCCCCATAATTCTATTCTTTGTGCTCCCGCCTTGCGACTTTAAGACGCAACTCATGTTACCGTCAACAAACTCAGCAAGGACAAAATGTAGTCCACAATATTTTCTTATCCTTCCTCTTCATAATAGACTTAAAACTAAGGTTGCAAAAGCCGAGATGCTTTTCTACACATTATCCCAATGTTTCAATCAAACTGTGTTCTTTGTATAGAAGTACAACAATAATATTGTAAAGAACGGATTATTTAGAGATAAAACAGAATGTTGTTAATTTGTTTTAGAAACAAGATAAGATTGCAAAAGAAGTAGACATTCCTATCGGGTATACAATGCGATAGTAAATCACATTGCTGTAGTTCAGCAATTAAAGGAGAAATCCGACCAGCCCGCTATCTGTACCCCGAACTAATGAGTAGAGACCGCCATCCAGCGACGATGCCGCACACTTTCAGACCATTATGTGTTTGATAAACAAGTACAAATCGGTTACACGTTGCTTTCAACACTTACGACTAAATGTCTTAACTTAGAATGAACAATTTTTTCAGTAATCAGTTAAAAGTGCTCGCTTAAAACTCATTAACAAATCCACCAGAAATTGAGTAACGAAATAATATAAAATAAACCTAGGGAGGCTAGCACCAGTTCATATAACACATAATAATGAAGAGAATAGAGTAATAGAATCTACACAAGTAGGTACGTGTATTTTGTTACTTTCATCGAGTGTCTTTAAGATCATGAAAACGACCAGGTCTTATACATCGTTAATTTTTACGATACAACACGAAGATCACAACACGTAAAATCCCGACAATAAATGGATTACAAGTCCGAACCCTTTTTTAACTGGCATATATTTTAGTAAAACGTAGATCGATAACAGTTTTACGATTCATGGAAATAACACGTTCCTGTAACTTCCTTTAGGAAAGTAATTTATTACAACTAGCTAGCAAGTGTCAGTCGCAGTACACAGCAACGAGTATAAGACAGTGTTTAAATAAGTTGTTATTTAAAAATACGAACTATTTCCCTACGATATATACCCGTATTCGAAATGCCATCCATGCCAAATCCGTCAAAACAATATATAAACAAACTAGCTGTCCCGACCAGTTTCGCCCGGGTGAAAAAGTAAAAAAAACGAATTTTTCAACTATTGCTTCCCCTATGGAGGCAATAGTTAAAGTGTTTTTAAAAAAAAGTTGAGTTCATAAAATCCGTTCTTAGCTGACCTCTACACCGCGTAAGGAATACTCCTACCAAATTTCAAGTCAAACGGCCTTATGGTTCCTGAGATTTCGCGATGAGTGAGTTCACAAATGGGATCTCCTATAGATTAAAGTTAGACACTTTCGTCTTTACAATACGCATTCTAGTCTGGAGTACTTAATACTACCATTTTTTCAGACATGATAACTGTACAGAAATCAAGTTCCGAAAATTAATCCAACCATGATATTGAAGCTCCCCTAAAGACCTCATTATCGAGGTGCTAAATGGAAAAACGGCAGAGCCCTGAGGGTGGCGAAAGAACCGCGGAAGCCAGCGGGTGCAGCACAATTCAATAGCGCAGGAAAACCGCACCAAGCTCCCTTGCTTACTGAAAAAGAGGCTTAATGAGTGCTTTCTCCATATTTACTCTACATATGGTACTGCTCGTGCGTAAACACGCACGAGCAGTACCATATGTATGTTCTCTATAACATGAACCTAAACAGGTTCATGTTATAATATGTATATTTAATGCCTTGTCTAAACGCGTGTAATGATTGAAGAGAAGAAGAGAAGAGGGTGATGCTAATTATGGTTCAGTCAGTTCAAGCCTAGGAATACCTTTTACGTTGTAATAAACTGCGTTGATATTAATATTCATGAATTTCATGTGGTTCCGTGCTTTCTGAACTCTACATAGTTAAATGAGTTGTTTTATTAATTTTAAATATATTGACCGAATCAGGCAGCAGATTCAAGCTATATATTTGAAAACATCTCTTATAAAGTTAATTATTTTCGTCACATCATATTCCTACTGTTTCATATTTTAAACTGCAGTTACATATGAAGTTAAATTCTAATTTAACTTTATATGTCATTTCAAATTGCGTCTGGACTGTATTGCATTAATACATCTTATCATATATTCTCAGGTTTTCTAAACAGTAAAGCTTATGGGTTGATAAATCACAATTTCTTATGTTCAGATAATCTTTTTGATATCCCTGTATGAACCTGCAATGTTAACTTTGTACGTTAGTAGTAGAAGTAGTAGTGTAATAGTTTTGTAGCAACATACCTGACATAAACTAATTATTTCAATCACCTAAGTAATTATGCGTGATAATATCAAACAAGGTGAGAAACTACATCATTAGCCAAATAATTTATTATAAGACAATCTTGGAACGCAATTTTATTTCTACCGATTATGCCTCTAATTAAAAACGATCTTATTGAAACAGTGGTATTATGATCAGCAGATATTAATTATATAAAGAATTAAGTAGCAGCAAACACTATCGGGTTCACGTACAGATTATTATTACAAGAAACCAAATACTTAAGAAAAGCTATATCCGATTATGCCTCTAATTAAAAACGGTAATATTGAAACAGTCGCATTATGATCAGCAGATATTAATAAAGAATTATGTAGCAGCAAACACCCTATCGGCTTTGAGTACTAATTATTTTTACAAGAAACCAAATACTTAAGGAAAGCTATAAATTGATTATGTGCACTAAAAATGTTTTTTTAATAACATTCCGTTTCTCAGAAGGTTTCGAATGTTCGAATCCCGACTCCCCGACACCGTAAAACTCAATCACTGTACCTACTTAAATTTAGAAAACATCAATTGCAATCTTAGTGTTGCAGGCAACTTCTCGAATATATCACCATACTCACATTAATCGCAGTAAAATATTAATAATTCTCGATGAGATTACAGTGATCGATAAAAAATCATAATTAGTAAATCGATAAGACCAAAAAGTCAAGTGATTGCATCGCTGTCGAACATACATAGCAGCATCTTCGGTTCACATCGCACTAAAACTCTGAGTTTATCGTCTTGAGCATCAAGCCTTTGACACCTCAACTCGAAAAACAGGTTAATAAGAGAACCACCTTCAATGAGATGTGAAAATAATGTGTGATATTATCTCGATGCGGCGGCGGTGGCACAACGACGTATATTATTCTAAGTCGCGCGCGTTTCATTAACCACCGTCCAGTTAATGACCGTCAAACTTTTTCGCTTAAATAAACATTAAAAGGGGAATGAACGACATGACCAGCAAACCTTTTACCGGAATTACGCTGATGTTAAGTGCTCGCTTTTAACACACCGGAATTACGATGCACATACGAATACATTCAGATTGAACACATACAATTTGCAAATTACTTTCAAGGCGCTTAAGAAAAGCCGAAAGAATCAGTAAAATTACACAGCGATGGAGCTTTATTCAAATTACAAGAATTCAGATGAGATTATTCGAAAGAGCTGATTGTATAAGGAATGGGATTGTTGACCACTAACAATGAATTTGCGACTAGGTATGCTTCTATTCGGTTTTATGAATTGCAGAATCTTACTTAGTTTGACCTTTATTTGACCAAAAAAAATATCCGGTTCGTTTACTTTTCGTGTATATTCCAGTCATTCCTTTCTAATATTCTGACTTTAAAACTGTTCATAGTTACCTGGTTGAATTCACAATTAATACAACATTATTTATGTCTGACAGAATCTTTGATTGCTAAATACAAACAAACAAGAATATGAACGTAGTCGAGTGACTAAAATCATAATTGTATTAAAAAGCATATAACAAAATTACGTTTTACTCTGCAACAGCCTTTCATTGGTCACAGCCAGCCCCCACAGTCGGGGACGAGATTAAAACTTTGCCACTTGAAAGTGCAGTGGCTGCAAGTTGAAGAGAAATTTACTCGCAGCAAAAGTTAATATAAGCGAATTTTGTCCTGTGGCCAGCGGTTTGTGGGCCCATCAAGTTGGAACTTCGCGTTGAACTAACTCCTGCCATCTCCGTGAACACCTGTGTACGTTTTCACTACAATGTCAGTACTTTGTTTCCATTGCAATTAGCACATGTTAACAATATTAAAGTCTTGATCATCATCTTTCCAAGGTGCTAAAGACTTCTGACTGTTATGATGGAACGGGAGAAACATCAACCATCCATTGGTAGTGTGTTGAATCCATAGAAAGAAATATGTTCGAGTTTCGAATGCTTTTTCTTTATATTAGACGTGATGTTATCACCGGCATCCTCACTTGAGGCAAAATGCCGAATTTAATTAAATCAGACTCACAGGTCGTTTTTTAGTACGCTTATCAGATGCGCTTTGATACAAGCGTCAGATGTAATTGCATCGGGCAAAACTTTATAACGTGCCGCCAAAAGGACTAAATACGTCCTTCGTAACTGAACGTTATAAGACAACAGCATGTGTTTTGTTAACTAAATTGTTATTTGAGTTTTAATAATAGTAACCTGCAACATAGATTTTATAGGATGCACATTGCACAGATATACGAACTCGGTAGTAGATGATAAAATAAAGCATTATAGTAAAAAATCCTAAGTTTTAAATACTTGCTGTGCGAACAGTCCGCGTAAACAGCAACAAAACTGCGGTAGCAAATGAGGTCGGAGATAGCCAGAGCTCGGAAGTTAGTGTAAGCATAAATTAAAACAAGCGTTTCCATAAAAAGTTGATAAATGGCCCGCAGGCGGTACGACGACCTAAAAAAGTGACGTCAGCCAAAGCGCTAACGTGTTTCATTTTGCACTCCGACATCTGGACCGCGCCACGACAGCACGGGCCGGCTGAGAACTGAGCGGCTTTTGAAGTCATGTAGACACAAGTTGCTGTAAAATCATGTACCCGACGTACAGGAAAATCGGCAAAAAGGTTTTTATTGCTTTTATCAAGGATCATTAGCCCTGACATATTGAGTACTTTGCCGAAAATCATACTATGTTAAACCAGAACTAAATTATCTCTACAATGTCACAAAGAGAATTCTCTATGCGTCTCTTTTCATTCACATAAAGCAAATTAGTATTTCTTTAACTAAAACAAAGGCTGCGGAACAAACATTATGCATGGTGACAACTACAGGCGCCCGCAATTCACGCTGCAGTGCTCAATCGTCGCGGGAACTCTGCTGCACGAATTGTCACATCCCGACGCAAGCACTTTCACACAAACTTATACACTATTGCAAACGATAAAATAGAAATATATAACATGGAACACTGGTAATAAAAGCAAGCACCCCATCGCAAACTAGGGTAGATCACTGATCGTGTCGAAACGCGCAATAACGTTAAACATTCTCCTACATACGGCAGCACACGTGAACCACATAGTGCCTACGACACGATCTGCTAAATATTGAATTCAATAGACATATCATGATAGCCAATTGTGGACAGTTAAGGCTAAACGGATCGTTGCATAATCACACAATACCCAACGAAAAGCGATTCACCCCAGTATTTACACAGAGGTTTAGATTAACGTTCAATTTCCCGTGTAGACAAACCCCACAAACTATCCGTGTACTGAAAGTTGAGTAATCCACAAACGTTCCCTTTAATTGGTTTACCACAGACCTCTATTAACGAAATAAGATGGGAAATCAGAGTATTAGCATAACAGTGAATTCAATTAGGGTCCACAAAGAGGATTACAACTTTTACAGTGAAAGGGAAGTTAAAGCGGAGGCCCGATTTGAACTAACGTGGAATAATCAAAATTTGAATGAGTACGTAGTAAGTTGAAATTAAATTCAACCTTCGTCACCCTTAAAATTTATTCTATAACACGATTATAAAGGCTTTTAGTTGTGATCACTTTTGCTTGCCCCTATAACTACACAATACAGCATATCTAAGCAAATGAGTTGTCTGAATTTAAAAAAAAATCATCATACAGAGCTTCTAGATAGTCGTCGTACTTAGATAAGAGCACCAATTTTCTACTCTCATTTCATCCATATTCATAAATATCGCCATACATGCTTAACGGCTTTTAGTTCTCCTAATATTTAATATGATTTATTATTAAGGAAATATATTTAGACAAAACTGAAATCTACATTGATGCTGTAAAAGTTTTTAATGAAAACTATTTTGAGAAACCCTCCATTCGTATAAGAAGAAATCCATAAATGTTTATAATGTGCCTAACAACAATATTGCCATCTATTACGATGGCACCTAAAAAAATACTACGGCTAAAATTGGGTTAAGAGGTAGTGCACCCTTGCCAACTCTTGTCTTGAAAGACGTGAAGAGATATATGTGTTAAACAAACACATATTTGCCGCACGATTAATTCGTATAAGTAAAATACAGCTTACACCAAGGTGCAATCGATCATTTCTAGGAGCGCCTAACTTGTCTTTTGCTTCTCCTTTGTCGAACTGAATAAGAAGAGAAATTTGTAGCCTAGTGTCGCGAAGTAAGCAGCGAGACACAATATATTAAACAATGTGACAGGCGGGCGTGCAAATACGCTCGGATAATGGCCAATTGTTGGCAATAAAATTACTACTGTAGACGACGCAAATTATAATACTGAACGCAGTCACCTAGAGTCCAGTTTCGCTGCACCCAGTGAGTTAAATTAACTAAAGCAAGTTATTACATGCAAGTGTTCTTAGATTATTATCTAACTAGGGGCGATTCAGAAGTTGAGTATGGATATTTTATACAGTTTACTTCCAAAATGAGTAATCACTGGATATATCTATAGCCAATGTGCCAATAGAATAATAAGATAAACATTGCATAGTCGTTGACAGCTTTGATAAATACCGAGCATTTTACATAAATACATATCGTCAAGCCGAGACCCTTACGGGGTAGGCAGAGAGAGTAGAGCGCCAGTTCTCTATAAACTTAGAAACCTCCTTCACTTTCACATGCCTGAACTGGCGGACTTCACTGATCTAATGCAATTTTCACATTGGATATATTTAAACATTGAAGCATTATATTAATAAAGCAATTATAATTTTAAAGATAATAATATATCCTCACGCCTTCCACAATGGTCCCCGAAGGGGTAGGCAGAGGTGTATAGGTAATACCCCCACACCCACTTTCCGCCAGAGCAATATTTTAGGTGCCAACGTGACAGTTAGTCAAGCGCCGTTACTCAAGCACAACTATACATACGCCTTTGAATTTCTTCTCAGACGTATGTAGGTTTCCTCTCGATGTTTTCCTTCACCTTAAAGCTCGTGGTGTGACTAATCACTGTACTTAAGATCAGAAAAACTCAGTAAAAGATATATTATAAATAGACTCACAGTAAGTCTGTTTAATAGAGGGAGCATTGGAAACATTGTGACGTTTACATGTCTTAACTTCTCAATCGATCATGATATGTGTACGTTGCCAGGAGTAGAGAAAAAGTATGCATTGGCATCTCCGAGGGAGCATAGCTATTGCCGTTAACAGTATAATGTTGTTATTGGTGTTACGGTTAAGGGTACCTCGCAAGTAAGCGATAAATAAGTACCAATATAAAAGTAGCATATTATGCCGTTGGCAATGCGCCACCGAACTGCGTGCATTCAATGCTCTTTAAGGTTCGATAGATGCAAATTGCACTACATCTAACACCGATGGAATTTAGGTCACAAGAAGTATGACGTCAGAGGCACATAGTGAAAGCCTAGAGACGCGAACAATACGTGTCGCTTGCGCAACTCGAGCGATCACAGGGGAACAATGGCGGTTTAATAGAGCCATTCGACGGTTCATTGCTTATTCATCCACGCCCGACGCCTCCACA
>JACCPG010004067.1:0-28803 GCA_016069955.1 Drepana arcuata | reverse complement strand
GTCGCAGTTAAATGTGTCTTCAGCTAACTAACTGCCTGACAAATGTAGCTGTACCTCGGAAAATACACTGCTTTTGTCCCGAGAGGGTCTGTGACTAGACCTCGTGGGGGCCGTGCTTTATTTATACTTTGCTATGTTACCGCTTGACATAAATACCTTCGTAAGTACTCCGTGGGTCCAAGAAATGCTGTGATCGTTGCTTTCAATTGAATAATGTCATTGAATGTTGTATTGTATACAATATATATGTTATTGGTATTGCCGCTTGAAAACACGAGACAGTCGTTATGTTTGGTATCAATATTATCGTGTATGAATACCAGCGGCATATTCAAAGCTCCATAAACTGAATGAGCAGTTTTATAGCTAATTTTATTATTATTATAGAAGAGCCAGTCAATATAAACGACATTTATAATTTATATGAAGTTGGTTTCAATCAGACTCTGTAGTGACTCTTAAAACAATATTCTCATAATGTATTGATGGCTGAATATGTCGACACGACAGTTGTTACTGGACATATTAGTAAGATATAAACTAGAAGTGGTTTGTTTCTCTGCCCGTGTTGTCTTCAATTATAACATTGCATTGATGATGACATTGAATACTCGTGAAATATATCAGCGCCGTCTATACAGTGTTGGCTCTTAGCCCCAATATGGCCGCTCACACTTTAGCTCACAGTGCTTGGAGTAGCTAGGATCTCGCAAAAGCCCTCGCGTTATCATATGTTTCTCTTTAGGCGTCGGATGGATTGCACCCATGGATGACAATGGCACCTGATCCAATGATGGGATGAATGCATTAATGGATTTTGTTCTTTTACTTTTTTTCCAGGGAACTGTTGTTCTTTTCCCAATAAATTAATTTCCCACAAGATGTTCAATATTTGGCATACATTAGTTGGCGGCAATCTTGTACAGAATGTTTTTATCTAAAGGCCTACTACAAAAGAAATTGTACCAACAAAGACTCGCTCCTCGGGGATTCCAATATTTTCCTGCTACGATGTAAAAATAATGTTTCAAATTATAAGATGAGCCACGATTTAAATAATCCCAAATATTGTGTGGAACGAGCGCTTGTTTCCAGTTTAATGCTCCATATCGCGGATGTATTACTCTGGCGGCGCGTCCGAGGCCCGTTGTTGTCCGAGGCGGCTGGTTGCCATATCATTGGAGCAATCATATGATGGCAATTAAACTATTGAAAATTAAAAGTCTCGCTTATAGAAACGTATCATTAACATCGACCTTACATCAAGAGGGTACTGTGTTACCAGCAAAATGAGCGGGACAGACATTCTACCAGGGCAGAGGTAGAATATTTGTCAAGGTTTCTTTTTTTACACACCTTACTTATCGTAGAAAAAAAATCATAGGAGTGCTAATGCTATCAGTGCAGTCAAAATGTCTGTCTTATTGCCGTCACGTATGGACACCGTTTGTAATTTAAAACCTCGCAATAGTCTCCCGGATTATTTGCGTGTCGTCCAAGCTCGACTCCAATATAAGACACCAAAATGTTTTTCCATTATATCTTTAAAGTGCGGGAAGATTTGGGAAAATATCCTTGAAAGTGAATTTTCCTTTGTTAAAATGATATCTTTCGGCGACGGATGGAATGAGATTTTGTTTTATGTATTCCGTGGATTAATATTTACCTTCGCTGGTAGATACCGAGAATTCCGTTACAAAAAGTACCTATTAATATGAACCCTTCTTTGCCATGCCTGATTGAACGGTACAGGCTCGTCCACATTAATTACTCGCCTTATTGATTTATTTTAAATAAGCACCAAAGTGCGATTTGAATTTTTAAATTCAACACGAATGTCACGTACTGGTGTATTAGCAATAAAGGTGTGTGGGTATGTCTACACTAAGATCGTCATCTTATGTGTAGACATATTATGTGGATATGATATTTTAATCCCAAATATCGTTATATAGAAATATGCAACCTGCGGCACATGATCAGACCCGATGTTGTTACGTTCATAATTGATATTGTATAATGTATAATGTATAATGTATATTGTATAATGTATAATGTATATTGTATAATGTATAATGTATAATGTTTCGGCTGCAGATTTGTTCCCAATCCTTTGCTTTTGTGGTGTGAGACTACTCACATATACCGCTGGACACTCGATCGCAGTTTGAATAGAACCATAAGTGATACCGATCAGTTGAAGTTCTAGACTTGCCTGCCCTCTCAGGGCTTACTGTACTTATTGAATTCAGTGTGATTATCATCTCCTTTACAAATATCCCTGTGTTCACGCTCACGGTATCACATTGTATGGCAATGAATTAACTATTTCCGTGACTAATGGCAGGGAGCGGCGGCAATGGCCGTGCACGCCCGATCGTATCGTATAGTAATCACTCATTAATTTTGCATTCATTTGTATATCTAAGGCCTAGCAACGTTGCTAGTAAATTAATTGATGTTTCTTGATTAAATGCAACAATTGTTCAAGCCGCGCGGCAGTGCCCGCAGCGTCACTTATTGTATTGCAATGCAACTCTAGCAGTCGTTGTTGTAACGACGACCCTGGCGCTGTGTAATCAAAGCCTATATTGCCTTATCTAGATATAATCGGATTTAAAGCAATGCATGGTATCCCGTATTTTTCCAGCACCGAGGTGCAGGTGTCATTGACCCCGGCTAATTCAATTTATTTTAACATTGGATCACAAAGGCAGCTCGTCACACAACTATCATTTGACAATTTGATTGGATTGTGCGGCTTCCATCATTTGTTCACTCGTTTGTATCGTTGTTTGTGTGGCTTCCAGAGCCTTTTAATATCGCTAACTGTCTCGCTCCAGCGCGCCCAGTGCGAGAGGGATGGCCGCCTGTAGGATTTAGATGGGTAATTTGATTTAGCTATTACAACTGATACTTGAAGCCGCAGAGCTGTTGATGGGTCACCGGTTTCATTTGTAATACTGAGATTAGCTGCGGATTGTTGCGCTCTGCGCACAATGAATAGGTCTGCACTAATAGCACGCCCACGCGAGCACAGTCACGTGGCCAGCTAAACAATGTCACTCCATGGTCTCCTGAGCGCATACTGTACACAGCACACAAGGACACACACATTCTAGAAGCACTTTAAAATTAATATAGAATAAAATTCGAAGTCTCCTAGCGCTGTTTCGGTAGCTCTCCATCAGCTAGGCCCACGGAACTTATAGCCAATGAAAAGCAGATACGAGTGGAGTACGAGTTGGTACGTAGCGCAAAATACCCATCAGAGGATTCAAAAGACTTTCACCTTTTTAAAAAAAAAATTACAGGTACCGGCGTGATAGTTAGCGTGTCTATCGCCGCCCGACTACATTGATATCCATGTACGTAAGTTGTGTGCGGGTGACGTCACGACATCATCTATCGCAAGTCGACCTCCTGTGCTCACGGTAATGGCTTCAATTACCTCGCGAGAGGCGGCAGGTGACTCCGAGGGTAATGCAGTCGACCGGGGTTGTATGGAATATTAACTGACGTCGTGTTATAAACAAGCTTACAGTAAGCGTCTTACAAACTGATTGTGAAGTATCATTAATCGTATCGCTTCCATATTTTACTTTATGTCACGGCGGAAATTGAACCAACGATCTTATGGAACACGAGGAGCCACAAGGGCAAAGGGCTAGGCAGAGGTGTTTGCAATACTTTCACCTTTTTTACCTTTACGCTTCACCGTGACGCTCGCGGTGTGACTAATGTAAATTTATTTATTTATTTTAATATCATCATACAGCTATCATTTCAGGTTATATCTTAAATCGGTACTGAGGCCACTTAACTAAGCCGAGCCTAACTAAATGAGACGCCGCCAACCTAGACCAACGACCTCAAGGCAACACATCTAACAATATGGAATGAGGCCCAAACTCAAAGGCATTTGAAAACGATACGATACAGCTTCGATTGCCATATTCAGTTATTGGTTCACATACGTAACACCGATTATTTGGATTATCGATTACGCGCCTCTCTAGCAGTGTTTCTAATGTTCCCATACGCCAATAATCACGTGGATGCAATTCCGCCACTTTGTAATTTAGCAGTGGACTGCCCGGCACCGATATACGAACGTATGAATAATTAATATTATAATATATGAATTTACTATTAAATATTAAGTTTATGCCATTCCTCAAATGTTCTAGGGTAGGCAGAGGTAAAATAGCGCCCTCTTTTAGTTGGAAACATATATCAAAGCCAACATGGCGATAGTGTGCCTGTCACCGTTTCTGATACTTTATCCTCATCATACATTTAATAGTGCTTGAGTAACTGTGATATCTGTGATAACGGTGACTCGCCATCGCCTGTCGCCTTGGCACCTAAAATATATCTCCGGCGGATAGTGGGTGTGTGGGTACTACCTACTACCTCGGGACCCTTGTGGGTAGGCGTGAAAATATATATAAATCTAAGAGGTCTTGTCAGTGCCTCTGATGCAATATCTTCCATTTGATGCTGTCCAGCGCAATCCCTTTGACCCCCTAATACGTCATGAGAGACACTTTAATAACATTTAAATACATTAACATAACATTAAAGGTATGTGTGTCCATGACGATCCTTCTCCATAACCGCGCTCCGCCTTCTCTATAGGCGAACCACGTGTATCTTTGGTTAACTTGACGGTACTAAAAATACACAACCGCAATATTAGAGTTAACGCAATTAAAAACAACTCTACAGACAATTCTCAGATATATGCGGGTTCTTTGCCTACAGTGTGTGGCTCGCGGAGTGCCCATATCTAAGCTTCTTCATCTCTTGTTGTCGCACAACTTTGGTCCTTGGTATCATGGAATTGTAGTCGTAGTTGCATTAGTGCGTGCACCCAACACGTGTACAACATGACCAACCCTTCATCCTTGGCGGCGGGCACTCTCAACAGCTAATATACTACGCGTGGGGAGCGTTGCCTACTTGTAATTAATACGCTTATTAGCGTATCTTACACATCTTATCTTTCAAACCAATAACTCTTTATGAAATTAAGTAACGTCGGCTTCATAATTACGGAAGGAAAATTATAGCAAAATTATTCACGCCGATGAAATTTCTATACACTCGGCCAGACTGGGATCCATCCACGAGCAGCTCTCTTTAGGATTGGACCCTTCAAACCAATGTATGGCGCAGGATAGACCACTGGAGCCCATTGTTTATGGCGAACATAGGCTTTATACAATTAGCAGCCGCGGTGACGTAAAAAGAAATGGTTGTGCCCTATGCTGCCAACACGCCTTCCCTTCTCATTATTAGGTCGATAACAGGCGAATAATACCCCAAATATTCTATAATAACTCCTTGCCATCAGGCGAGCCATAGGCTTATTCTCTCTCTTTTGTACTATAAAAATACGTTGAAAAGTAGACATCGTTTAAAACTTCGCTAAGTTTGTTGCCTTCGCTAGCTTCGCACACCTGTTCAGCTAAACGGTACACCGCCCGAGTGGCCACATGCTGCATAGTCTACAAGTTGCAGCTCGCACGTTATCAAGGTATCTTTTAAAGATATAGGTACGTACACGCATTTATTTAGCGTAGTCATTATGTTGTGGGATTGGTGGCACGTGGTGTGGTGGCACCAGGGCTCTCTATGACACGTGTCGGTCAGGGCCGCTGGGCGCATTGTGATCGTTTACTTATTTCTAGCTGACTCGGCACTCAACACAACCGCCCGGGCCAACCAGCCGGGGGCCGATTTGTTTATTTGTCTAAGTAGCTACATGTAGCGTGTCCTAATTTGTCTGGGTCGTACCTGTATAAATAGGCCTCTAAATGAGTACCAGAGTAGGCGTTTTAGTTCTCGGAGTGTACTCGACCGGACATGTACGTACAAAGGCTACTGTTTTCACCTAAGTTATAGTATAACTAAAAGGGGGCTTTGGAACACTGGCGGGTGCGTGTTGAGGTGACAGCTCAGGGAGCGTGCCTATACATTGCGTGCACAGCCAGTCAGCGGAGTGACTCCGCTCAGTTGCACAAACTAAGCCAGCAATGGAGGCAGTACCGTGTTCATTCACTGTTCGTAGCATTCAAACTTCATAGGCTCCACAACTATAGGTAGATACATAAGACAGCTAATGATGTTGTTATTACAAAGTTAATTGGAATATCTTTATCAAATGTTGATTTGTACACTTGATGCCCAATAACTTTTTCGTACCCGTTTGATTTGTTCTGTTATTTACATCATTTACCTAAAAATAAATTTGTGTTTTTTGCCTGTGTGTGTACTTGCGCCTAAATGGAGCAATATACAGTATCACATAAAGCTGTGATATTGCAGGCTGTAATGTCTCGCGTGGCGGAGTATGGGCGGGCGGAGTATGGGCGGGCGGGCACTGCGCTCGCATACGCTGCCGCATCGGCCCCGTTCAGCTCGTGGCGCTGGATCATTATGGATTTTGTCATTGTTACTCGCTCTTTTGTCGTGTACATTCATACATACCATCACGCCGAGTCCAATGGGGTAGGCAGAGAGTATAGAGCGCCAGTTCTCTCTAGACTTACATACCTTTTTCGCTTCGTCCACATTCATCAGTCTCTTCATACATGCTCGTCGGTTTCGAGTACTCTTAACGTTCCTGTCCTTGAGCGTCCGATCGATTTGATCCAGGTAGTTGGAACGTGGCCTTCCTCAGCCTCTTCTTGCACACACTTTTGCTAAATATATTACTGTTAATTCGTAGTGGAACATCCCATCAACACTAATACGTTCGTGTGTTCGCGCCTACCCCCCACGAGAGTCGCGAACTTAAATAACATCGAACAATATCGACATTTACGAGGCATATTTTAGGTTTCTATGTGATAATAGATTGAAAACGCTTTTTCGTTCCATGTAACAAATAACAAACTTATAAGGAGTTGTCACCTTACAGAAGGCACGAAAGCTTATAAGGAGTTGTCACCTTACAGAAGGCACGAAAGCTTATCTCCAAACCGACAATCGTTATTACGATCCCGTATCTCCGTAAGCTTTCACATAGTGTTACAAAATTTCAATATCCAGTTATAAATGGTTGTACAAGGTTCGCTATGGTAATATTTGTACAGACATTACCGTGGTCACACGAGGCGAGCGATCACTAGCGCCAGCCCTACAAGGAGCACAAATACGCCAATATATCTTCATGCCTTCTAACTACTCGACCCACTCGGCATTTTTCCATCAAAGAGGACAATGGCCCACCGGCAGCAACAATGGCCAATACCTCAACTAAATGTCTCTACTTTTTAATTCGCCTGTGAACCAATTAAGATGGACGCATTCCTAGCACAAGCAGGCCACTAAAGCCTCGATAGTACAAGTCTATTCTCAGTCGCGTCCAATAATACGTGAGTTTGAAGTAGAATGAACTCGCCTTAAAAATGTGAACGCAGCGAATGCAAATGGCGACATCCCTCCATTAAGTGGTTGGCTCTAATTTATTCAGTCCGTCTTAATTAAGCGCTGCACTTCTCAACTCGACTGTACCAACACTTTGTCACAGAGGATGTGCCAACTTATGCGAACTCATACTTTGCGCGAATAACTTTACAAGTAATGAGGTACGATATAATTATATACTATAGTACAATGAGCATTAGTTCGCTTTCATATAATATGTTCCCTAACATACTGGCTCGTGACCTTGTGTCGATGCCGCGATGACCTGTCGGCAACCAGAGCGACATCATAACTCTAGTATTACACGAATCATATTAATCCATATGTATAGATAGACAGGGTGCCAGCTGGGCGCCTCTCCGGCCTTATGTGAGCTTACACCCACGAGTGACTCCAAGTGAAGCTACCAGCTCACGTTGTAAGCATCTGCATGTTTCTGGAGCAGACCCCGGGGTCCCACCCCATGAAGTCCCAAGCGCACCCCAACTTGCCGCAAGTTATTTGGTAAGTAAAGGTTAAGTTAACGACCAAAGTTGGCCAACTATGCTGCGGGAGCCACCAATTGAATTTTACAAAAACAAGCTTTGTTCGCGCGCCGGGTCTTATCTCGGCTTGCATAACTTCGCTGTATTTGCTCGTGTTAATGGCTTTTATTAATTTATACACAGAGTACACACGGGCTCACTACTGTATGTATATTATACACAGAGTACACACGGGCTCACTACTGTATGTATATTATACACAGAGTACACACGGGTTCACTATTGTATGTATATTATACACAGAGTACACTCGGGTTCACTACTGTATGTATATTATACACAGAGTACACACGGGTTCACTACTGTATGTATATTATACACAGAGTACACACGGGCTCACTATTGTATGTATATTATACACAGAGTACACACGGGTTCACTACTGTATGTATATTATACACAGAGTACACACGGGTTCACTACTGTATGTATATTATACACAGAGTACACACGGGCTCACTATTGTATGTATATTATACACAGAGTACACACGGGTTCACTACTGTATGTATATTATACACAGAGTACACACGGGTTCACTACTGTATGTATATTATACACAGAGTACACTCGGGTTCACTACTGTATGTATATTATACACAGAGTACACACGGGTTCACTACTGTATGTATATTATACACAGAGTACACACGGGCTCACTATTGTATGTATATTATACACAGAGTACACACGGGTTCACTACTGTATGTATATTATACACAGAGTACACACGGGTTCACTACTGTATGTATATTATACACAGAGTACACTCGGGTTCACTACTGTATGTATATTATACACAGAGTACACACGGGTTCACTACTGTATGTATATTATACACAGAGTACACACGGGTTCACTACTGTATGTATATTATAAACAGAGTACACACGGGTTCACTACTGTATGTATATTACACCGTTAGTTTCAGAATACCGATACCGAATATTATTTCCTTCGCGACGTATCTCGTGATATAATTAATAAGCCCACAGCATATCAAAGGCAAATATAATTTAAACATTATTCTCGTCAGGTGTGGTTAATATTCTTATCATACAAAAACAGTGTACAATTAAAATGTACTTTTATTAAGCTGTCGTCAAAGGAACTAATGAGACTTTATAATCTGTATGATTTTTTACAGGAACTAAAAGCCTTCAGCCCCACAGTCGGCAGCCGAGGGCTAGCAAGGACACTGGCTCTAGACCAATTTGTCAATTTGCGGCAAACAATAACGTTGACATTAACGGCGTTAGCATGGAGTAAAAGTGGGTGTGTGGGAATTACCTACACACCTCTGCCTACCCCTTCGGGGACCCTTGTGGGAAGGCGTGAGGATATAAGCATGGAGTAGGCATGCCTGTTAGGGACTCGAGCTTACGTTCACCACGATATAGGAACTGCTCGGCTGCCTCGAGCTCGCGGTCGCAGCCATGTACACATCGCTTGTAAAGAATATTCCTCTGCTTAGCTTAGCCACCTGATTTAATTTTATGTCCAATAAAACGGACCGCGTTGAGAGGAGCTCCTCGGGGCGGGGGTGTGGTGCAGGGCGGGCGGAGGGAGGGGAGGGGGGGGGCTCGCTCGCTAATCTCATTTGGTCCGAGTTGCTCTACGCGCCGATTTTGTTAAGAGAAACTGCTTTTATTACACGAATCACTATATTACCAGGACGAGAGCGCTGTGCCGCGATCACATCGTTTATTTGTCTTGCTTGCAGGTCTGGTGCCGGGCGCGATGGTTCGCGGGTAAGAGGGTGAGCTCTGCCCGTACACAGCCTGGAGAATCTGTGTGACTGTGCTCGTGGATGGCTTATTTAAAGCTTATAACGATTTAAAGATATATATGATTAAAAGCTTCACAACAAGACATCTTAGCATTAAAACAATTGAATACAATTTTAAAGCACTTGAAATATTTGGTACATAATTTTTTTGTTTTAAAACTTCAAACTTTAACTACAAAACTTCTAGAAATTCAAGCTGAACATCTTCAGAGAACTGGCTCTCTGATATCTCTGCCTACCCTGGGGGAATAGGAGTGGTGTTATGTATATATTTGCATATAAGTGTACAGGCCTACCTTCTGCGGGGTCCGGTCCTCAGCTAACGGTCTCTAGTTCCCCACGAGTACCGAGCGCTGCTGTAAACTTAAACTATCTTAGGTTTACTCCTCAGACGTTTCTCTCAAAGCCTATTAAAGTTTCTAAAGTACCCATCGTAATGACCTTGGGCTTGTAATAAATTACTAAGCCATCATTGGGATTAATTACTTGCCAATATGTTGCTACAGCAAGTACTTACTTGTAATTTGGGCGCACGTGTACTCAGTTACAAGCTCCGTAATAATGCTCATGGTGTGACGATGGTTACCCAACATAAGCGCTGGTGTGACACAAATACACCAAATACACCATCAAATCAATGAAATTATATAATTGTATAAGTACAACTCAACGTGCGGTGATCTGTGTAGTGGCATGCTTAGCTAATGCTACTCGGAGGCTAATTAACCATCTGTGTGTGATAATAGTGGCATGCTACTAATATTATACATGCTACTAATATTATACATGCTACTAATATTATACATACTAAAGTTTGTGATATATTTATTCCTTTTGCATGCAAGACTACTTCCTAAACTAAAGTAGATTTTTAGCAATGGATGTAGGCTGTTGAAAGCGGGGCGTAGCTTTATACATAAACATATACTTACATAGAAATGGTTCTATGTGTGGTTGTCCTGTTACTTCTGGGCACACGACGCTTGTCAGCCATCTGGGTGGTAACACATTCTTGGTCGAACAGCTCTAGAATGAGATTTAATTAATTTTGTTTTGATATATACATCTCCAATCCCCAATTGTGAAATATTAGAGATTGTAAGTGATACTCTAGTGGCCAGGGGAGTATGCTTGTTCTCCCCTCTAGTACTATTTAACACGATTTACATTTTATTATTCAACACGATTGAACAGATTTATTATCTGTGCTATCCATAGTTATAATTTATTCAGTTTTTCTTCAGAAAATACAACTATAATTTATCGTAGCGTAGTACGCAGTGCAAAGTCGCTGCTACGTAGCTATTTTGCATTGAAGAAGCATAAGTCGCGCGTCGACACGTAGACCCTACGAAACGTAGAGGGTCTACGCCGTAGCGCGTAGCAGTGATAATAAGTAAGCGCCTGTTCGGTGATAAGAGAAAGGCTCTGATTGATTGGCTCGTTTAGGAGAGTCGGAGATAGCGACGGCGATGTATGGACTCTTGCGTAACGCGCTTTATTTACGGAGGAGGCTTTGCAGATGTTTACATAAGGAGGCTTTTAGTAATCCCTTATTTTGGGCTGCCACACTGAAATTTGCACAAGCAATAAATACTCCAAAAAGCTTTTAAATATGTAGAATTAACATACTGCTAACAAGTAAACAGTAAACCGTTGTAGAAATTGATGTATCATGACACAAACTGAACTCATTTGTAACTAAGGCAACTGTACAGTAGTTTTATTAAAATCCTCTCGGAAGTAGTTCCTGAATAAACTAATTTAAAATTGGAGGGATTCCATCTGCAAAGCGCGGAGCAAGTTTCGCCGAATTGGCTGCACATGTGCGCTCACGGCACTCCGGCACTCCGGCACTCCGCCGCGCGGAGTGCCGGAGTGCCTGCACTGAGCGGAGGCGCGGACCATGGCCGGCTATATTTGTTATATTATATTTAAATATATTATTATAATTTTCTTATTTTTATCTTTTTAAAGGATGCCTTAGTATTTAAAACTTTCCTACATATTTATACCAATATTTATCGTCAAATTTTTTTAGATATTACAAAGGTGCAAATAATAATACATCAACAAATAAAGTGCGCAGTTCGCTACTTGCGCGTTGCCAACCTCATTTTGCTTGGAGATGCTATGGGAGCAGCCTAAGGGACGAACCGTTTCACTTTAGTCGGCCATTACAAGGGAAGTCTTGGAAACTTTAGCAAGAACATAACACATCTTTTCTAATTGACTGTTGGCTAAGCCTTTAAACACAACATTTTTAAGAACTTCTTCTTCATCGATTCCTCATGTCTGAGGGTCGTGACCACCATGAGTGGCCTGCTGGACTAGGCCTCTCCAAGAGCTGCGGCACTCTGCGTGTCTGATGGCAGTTGGTATGTCTCGTTTGGTGGTATTTTTGACGGTGTCGGTCCACCTGGTTGGAGATCTTCCTCTACTCCTTTTTCCTTCCACGTGACCAACAACAATAAGTTTTTCTAGATTGTCTGGATCTCTTCTAGCCACGTGTCCGAAGTACTGAAGTAGTATCTGGAGGCATTTTGTGGAGAGCTGAGTTTGGATGTTTAATTCTTTAAGGATAGATGCGTTGGTGCGGTGTGCTGTCCATGATATTCCCAGCATTTTCCGCCAGCACCACATTTCAAACGCATCTATCCGGGACCGAGTGCGGGCTTTGAGTGTCCAGGTCTCTGCGGCGTATAGAAAAATAGAGAAGATAAGGGTGCGCATAAGTTTGACCTTAGTGTTGCGGGTTATGCCTCTGTTTCTCCAAACCTTCTCTAGCCGCTTTACGGCTGATTTTGCCATCTGGGCTCTGCGAACAACTTCCTTATCGCAGTCACCCTCATCGCATATCAACGCTCCGAGATACACAAACTCGTGTACGATATTCACATCCCGTAGCTCGTGCGTTCGTTGCATGGTGCCCGCCCTATCAATGAACATCAGCTTTGTCTTCGACCTATTGATGTGAAGACCATAGTCTTTGCTCACGCTTTCCACCCGCTGCAGCAGTTCACTCAACTCGCTTTCTGAGGCTCCGATTATGGTAGTGTCGTCAGCAAACCTTAAATTATTTATGCGGTGGCCGCCTATTTTGATGCCCCCTTCCCAACCCTCTAGAGCTCTTCTCATGATCTGCTCGCCAATGAGGTTAAATAGTTGAGGGGAGAGTATACATCCTTGCCTGACACCACGCTCTGGTTTGAAGGGATCGGAAAGTGAACCATCCACTCTGACCCTTGTTTGACCTTCAAGGTAGAGGTTTTGGACAAGGGCTATCAAGTGCCCAGGTACTCCCATTTCCCGCATTACCACAAACATTTCCCTCCAGTGAATGCAGTCAAAAGCTTTGGCGTAGTCAATGAAACACAGAGCCATAGGTACGTTAAACTCACGCGATTTTTCCATGAGCTGCCTAACGTTTAGGATCTGTTCTCGTGTGCCTCTTCCTTTAACGAAGCCAGCCTGCTCTCTCGCTATTTGTCCGCTGATATAGTGCAGAAGTCTCCTATTTAAAATGTGCAGCAGTATTTTACTCGCATGAGAGATGAGTGAGATGGTCCTGTAGTTCTCGCATTTACGTGTAGAGCCTTTTTTGTGTATGGGGATCAAAATAGATTCTGTCCAGTCATCTGGCCACTGTCCAGTTCGCCAAATTTTCTGACAAATGTTGAGTATTATTCTTGTCCCATCTGTACCCAGGCCCTTGATCATCTGTGCGGTAATACCATCTCCACCAGCCGCTTTAGTCTTAAGTTTTGCAATAGCTGCTTCTACTTCGTGGAGAATTATATCTGGTTCTCGATCAGAGTATGTAGTTCTTTCCTGATCCGCGGCATTCGTTTCAGCACTGTAAAGTTGTTCGCTATATCTCATCCATCTCTCAAGGACACCTTCCTTTTCAAAAATAGGAGCACCCTTTTCGTCTTCAACAGTCCAGTTCTTGAGTTTAAAGTCTTTCGACAGGAGTTTGACTTTTTGGAACATATCTTTTGTGTGAGAGTGCCTGGCATTTTGTTCCATCTCGACACATATGGAGTCAATGTAGGAATTCCTGTCCCTTCTGCAGAGCCCTTGTACTTTTCTGTTAAGACTAGAGTAGCTTGATCGGTCTTCGTCTGTGTGTACACCATTTTCTTTTCGTGTTTTCCGTTCTTTGATAGCAGACCACGTCTCTTCCGATATCCAGTCAGCTTTAGGGCGGTCGACTTTATAGGATATAGCAATTTCTTTTGCTGTCTGCAGGGTTACGTCTCGAAGTTGCCCCCAATCCTCATTTGGCGAGTTAAAGGGATCGAAAACAAGCTGTTTGAGTTTCAAGTGTACAGCTTCCCTATACGCTGGCTCAGCAGCCGGTGGTAAGTTGACCACTCTGTGGTTATGCGGTTTCTTTGCGCTTTTTATGCGAATCCTAAGTTGTGCCACGAGTAGTTGATGGTCACTGCCACAGTCAGCTCCAGGACGAGTTTTGACGTTAGAAATTGATGAGCGCCACCTTTTGCCAATCATGATGAAATCGATTTGGTTCCTGTGTATGCCATTTGGAGAAGTCCATGTGTAGAGTCTTCTTGGGTGATGTTTGAACCAAGTATTCATGACAGTGATGCTGTTTTCAACGCAAAAGTCCAACAGCATTTTACCTCGTTCGTTGCGTGTGCCTAGCCCATGTTTCCCAACAACCTCACTGAGATGATCATCTTCATTTGTGCTGCCGATCTTCGCATTTAGGTCTCCAAGTATAACTGTTACTTCTTTGCTTGGGATGTCTCTGTAAACTTTACCTAGAGTGTGATAGAAGCTTTCGATTTCATCCTCAGTTGAGCTGGAAGTCGGGGCATATACTTGGATCAAGTTGATAAGGTTTGGATGCGCCCTGATCTTTAAAACCACAATTCTGTTGCTGACGTCATTGTAGCCAATTATATAATCTCGTAGCTTTTTTGAGACTAGAAAACCTACTCCGCTGTAGCAGGCATCTGGGCTTCCTACATTTATCCTAGTCTTTCCGGATGATGTGGTTACGTGACCGCTCTCTTTTAGATGGGTTTCACTCAGACCCAAGATGTCGATATCGCACCGGTCCATCTCTTTTTCCACGATTTCTATTTTACCAGCTTTGTTGAGACCACGAACATTCCACATCCATTTTAAGAACAACATAGCTTAAATATCGACACATTAGCATCTCAAATATTTCATTAAGCAGTAGCAAACCAGTGTAGCAGACGTGCACGGTGAGATCAAACAAGCTGACAGCTAGTTGAGGTCACGCCACTGCCCTGGAGGGCAAATATTCCTTGAACACGCGCAATTAACAATGTCACCTGTAGCATTGTTATCATAAGGTGACATGTACGTACACAGACACACAACAATCGATTACGATCGGTCACGTTGGCAATATCCGAAGGTGCCGCAGTATTTGACACTGGACAGGACGCTGTAGACCAAAATAATTTTGGAATATATAAACCTAATAGAATGTCGTTTTGTATTT
Source organism: Drepana arcuata (assembly GCA_016069955.1). Taxonomy (NCBI): domain Eukaryota; kingdom Metazoa; phylum Arthropoda; class Insecta; order Lepidoptera; family Drepanidae; genus Drepana; species Drepana arcuata. Next base: position 13,529 of record JACCPG010004067.1, on the reverse strand, counting down.
AATACTTCATTATCACCTGTATATTGTTCCATCCATACATCCATGGTCCATTGTATACATTAATATCAATTTGTGAAAATATATATTTACACATTTATCAAATAACATTGTAACAAAAAGTTGTGTTTGGTAAGTCTGCTTGAGGAGCTGTATATTGAGACTATTGGTCCATGACAGGCTCAGCATTAATGTCGACATTCGCATACCACGGGCGGCGAGATGAGCAACTCTTACAAAGCTATTGTTTAATTTTAATTAATCAGCTTCGCGGAATCATTAAAACTTTGTAATTGCCAATACTCACAATATTTGGAAGAAGTTCGACAATCAAGCAAAACTTGATTAATCAATTGGCGCGTGTCACAGATGCAGCGAGCACTAATTGTAAGCTGTCAATGGAATTATGTTTAAACTGGTAATGTACGATCATGTAATTGCAGCGCTGACACCGCCCGTGGGCGCCAATACACGAGCTTGGCGCTGTGGACTCGGCGCCAAGCTCATCTTGAGTTAGTTGATACTTTGTATTCAATAACTAACTCTCTAACTTTGTACTGCCATAAACATGATGCAATCATGCTCACAATCAGAGGGTGCCTGGATCAATGCCCGCCATATAAAGATGACCGACACATTGTATGTACTGTTGTGTCCTGCGCCGAGTAAATGTGTGACCCGCGCCACCACCAGCTGACCTTGAGCTCCGCAGTGCGAAGTATAAGATCTGAAGTCAAGGCGACGCTATGACTCTTGTCATCTCACCTTATTCAAATCATTCTCACGCATTCCCACGAGGGTCCCCGAAGGGATAGGCAGAGATATATAGGTAGTACCCACACACCCACTTTCCGCCAGAGATATATTTTGGTGGCAGCGAACTAGATGGCGAGTCCATCGTCGATACTCAAGCACGACTATACATACGGCTTTGAATTTCTTCTCAGACGTATGCAGGTTTCCTCTCGATGCTTTCCTTCACCGTAAAGCTCTTGGTGTGACTAATCACTGTACTTACGTTCAGAAAAACTCATTGATACAGTCGGGATTCGAACTGGCAATCTTTGTGTTATATAGAACTTCTCGAACCACTCGGTCACCACTTTATTCAAATCACTTTAGCTTAAATCCACGATTCCGTTCCCGGCAGTTCCTATTCATCCAACAGCTCACCAGTCACCATTGACCCCCAGCCCTCATTCGCAATGCACCCCCTATAATATGTGCTGTAAGATGCACATCCCGGAAGAGCCCTGCCGTGTAATCACTTAGCTCGCCGGTCACGTGCCGCATACCCACGGCCGTATCGCGCTGAATGCACCTGGGAGTGCATTCTCCTTATCGTATCTTGGTGTACTAGACCTGAGGAAGTGTTTCTTCGGGAATGGGTAACACAATTCACTATTCATTGTATTACTAACATTAAACTCTTATATAAATCTTAAGAGTTTACGTTCACAAGTTGAAATACGGTGATTTAGTTTTAAGATTTTTTTCCATTCTTGTTGGCTACACATCACTGAAGGCAGAAGTAGTGGGCAGGTTATGACTATACTACAATTATTTTGCTATTTTGCGACTATTGTGCGACTTCTACGATTGTAATGACATCACTAGAACCACCATCAAGCACAAGGCAGCTCGTGTTAAGATATCCCATATTAGCATAGGGCCTCCATCAGTCATATATAATAAGCTTCGCATATACCCACCAGGTCTAAATATTGTATGTATGTGAGGGGTGCGCTCAGTAATCGTTGTCGTTGTCCAAGCGACCAATAAAGTAACAATAAATTAGTTAAATACACCCTGTATTAGTTAGTCAGACCTTTTGCCCCAAACTTTACGATAGTGTATGGTGACGCTGAGGACCGTTACATAATCACAATGGCCTCCGACATTATATCATGCCAATCCATAGCTTAAAGTGTGAGGGTAACTCATTTCATTTCGGTTATAATGCCCCAAAGCGCTCTCCCCTTTGACACGTCGTAATGAAGGTTTGTTTACCTGTTGACCACCCGTGTATGACGCGACAATATCATTTACCGCAGCGACAACACACATTTTTCGGCTCTCCTCTAGTCTAGAGACTACGATCAGCTGTTCCGTCATTTGCCAACTTACACACCTGCGAGGTATTAATAGGTATGTATAGCTTTGAGCTCAGCAGCCGGTAGTTCCAAATTAATGAAAGGGTGATGTATTCATTCAGCGATACAGAGCAAGCGTTGTGCCGAAGTAATTAGTTCTCCGCCGGTACATCTCAATATTCAATAACACGCCTTCAGTGACGGCTTTGTTATAACTATTGCCGCTTCGGTGTACCTAATTGTGTTACATCGCCTACGTAATTATTTATATCACTCAATCAAAGCCAGCGAGTATGTATGAAGAGACTGATGAATGTGGACGAAGCGAAACAGGTATGTAAGTCTAGAGAAAACTGGCGCTCTATTCTCTCTGCCTACCCCGTTAGGGAATCGGCGTGGTGATGTATTTATGTATGTATGTTCTTCAAGCGTGTTCACTCCTCCTCAAGGTCCTTCGGAAAGGGTGAAACAAAATAGAAATAAATAACATGGAAATCATTCATTAAATTTACGGCCTAATTTAATAAAGCACGCATAATGCTCGGATGCCTTACCAGCCGTGAGCCGGCAGAATGTGTTCTCGAAAAGCATCATAAAGAACAACTTGGATATAATTATATTTTTATAACTGATGTTTTAGTTTCCACACGTGACACATGACACTAGAAACTAGAATTAAAAGGGACCAAATTGTATAATTATGTATGTCAAATATTATTTTGTTTGTAATTACGATATAGTGTTAAAGTTTGTGTAATTAACACACCCCTACCCCACAAGGGTGCCCGAAGTGGTAGGCAAAGGTGTATTGGCGGTAATCACACACCAACTATACGCCAGCGATATATGTTAGGTGCCAACGTGAGTCCATCTACACGACTATACTATACTATAAATATGTGTTTGAATTTATCCTCGCATATCATTGTTTTCCTTTACAGAAAAGCTTATAGTGTGACGAATCACTGTACTTAAGTTCAGAAAAACTCATCGTTACAGTCGGGATTCGAACTTGCAATATTTGTGTTGCAGACTGCTGTTCGAACCACAATGAATACAATTACATATATACTATTTATCGGAGTTTAGAAATAATCAATGGTAGAGACTTGGCGGGAAGTAAGTGACTACTTGAGCCACTCGCCACCGGAGCACTCAAATTCTGTAGGAATTGCTAAATCTGCCACCGCAACAAAAAACATCGACACCTCCCCTTCTCTCAGGAAACGTCACGCACAGCATTTTTCCTGTAACGAATACGCGCCTAATCTTACAACTACTTATAAAGAGATCTCTCCGAGCACAACTTTAATATTTCCCCTCGCAGCGAGCGGAGGAGCGCGCTCCCTTTAATTTCGCCACGCTCTTGACACGTCGATTTGACGTTTAATTAGGATCGGGCTCGATCTAAATAATCTTGTGAGCCTCCACTGGCAACCTACTACTTCACCTTTGAAACTTCGAACGATTTAGTTTTCTAGCGCTCACGGCTGGTTTTGTTCTGTGTACTGTTTCTTATTCCTTAACAAACCAGCAATGTATCGAATGGAGTATCGCTAGTGCCCTGGGCCGATGCAAGACAAACAGATAACAGATACGCAACAAACGATTCCTTTGTCCGGGCGGTATCGTTTTGCATTTCGTCTCGTCCGCAACCGGCGAGGCCGGCTTACTTTGTGTCACGTGACCCGCCGCCCTTTGCCGCCTCACCCACCTATTATGTTTCATTTCCCGCCGAATATTTTCCTCTAAAGTCCCGTTCTATAATTCAAAAGTGACAAAAACTCCAAGTGACTTTTTGCCCCTTTCATGAACGTATACATTTTAATGATGAGGACGAAAAAGTTTAATTATTTCTTTGTTTCGAGGACCAAGCTTTAGTGCCTCTTTATTCGTCCAGCCGTGTAATCATTCAATTGAAATTCAATAAAAGCGGAGAGTACCAACGACGCTATATTAATCTAACGATGGTAAGACAAAAAGATGGTGAGGGCAAGACTAACGATGAAGTATTCGTGACCCGTATATTAGGTGACGGCATGAGCCCTGATACACCAGTGAGCCCGCCTATGTGTACACACATCCCATCATAGCACTGGTGACAGGCTGACAGACTGCCTTGCCGCTGACGGGACTGACAAGACATGGCGTGGAGAAGTAACAGTAGGTATGTTGCAACGACACGCGTTAATATTGAATCAGAACCCCCATAAACACGAGTCACTTTGTAAGTGCTCACTCGGAGCCCTATATGTGCTCGTCTCTGCCAGTCGGTAGCCTCACTAATGCCTAATCCGCACTATTGAGAACAATGCGGTGTTGGATTATTGGATTGTATACAAAACATTGCATGTGTGACATCTTACAATTAACTAATTAGTCTTAAAGTAATCCTTAACTGTAGTCTGCTTTGTTGCAACTTGTAGTTCTTATTTATAAGCTATGCGGTTGCCGGTGCGTAGGCACGGAACGAAAGAAGGGAGGGGTGGGCGAGTGTGAGCGAAGGGTGCCGGATTATGGGACGTACCGGACTACTGAAGTGATTAGATCAGTGACACTCGAATGTTCTTGCACTTGACCGGTTTTAGAGAATTATACGAATTAAATTAAATACGCGCTTTGGATGCGCGTTCCCTTGCTCGTGAAGGCTTCGGCCCCGGCTGTCTCCAGCGCCTCCGCTTGCAGCCTCCAAGCATTTAAAAGGTGATAACATTCACAGCCATGGAGAAAGTATTAGTGCAGTGCGTATGTTATAAGGGTACATAGGTGTATAGGGGTCAGTAGGGTAAAGTTTACCTTCCCAAATCAATAGCTCACCTGATTCCGACATCCGTGTACATACAAAGAATGCAGAATGCAGCATGATTGCACATGTAATTAGCACGATCCAGCGGGATCCAGTAATGTATCCACGCGATGAGATGACCCGGAGCAGTGCTATGTGAGATATATCACGCCGAATCTCCCACGGGGTGGAGACACTAGAGCGCTGGTACTCTTTAGACTTACACACCTATTTCAAGAAGGTTCTGAAGAGTATATCTAAACGTACCCATCCTAGAGTCTTCGATCAATTTGGTACAAACAAGTAAATTATGAAAGCTTAAGCTGAAGTTATGTTTGTAATTTTCCCAATTTTTTTTTATTTATTTATTTATATTAGTATATTGTGTAAATTAATGAATTAATAATAGAAACCGCAAAACTTGAAGTACCAATATGATATTAATGAGTTAAATGTTCAATCGCTGCCCTCCGGCAGGTGGCAGGTGGCAGGCGGCAGGCGGCTGGTGGCGAGCGCGAGGCTGCCCGCACTGCGCCACTCCCCTTGCAGCCGCGGCCGCGGCTCGCACTAACGCGCACTACCTGCATACTCTCATCGCACGGGCCGCCGCTCGTTGCTGCATTGGTAGCCACGCATGCCACGCGTATGCATTCCTCTGACGATACCGTCACATGCAAGCCATGCGCGGCCTCCGTCAATATTGGGCTCGTATTGAGTGTCAGCCCGATCGCCACCGTACATTTTCGGTTCATTGAAATGAAATTACTTTTGCCAAAGAAATTGTTGTATTGGGTACACAAAGGCACAATTTAATTAAATTGTCTTCGAATGTATAATTACATTGTGGGCGGCTTGGCGGTGCTGGCTCAGGACTATCAATTGGCCTCGGTGTGTACAGTGGACTGCTGGCCCTGGCTGTGAGGAGGGGTGTATGTATATGTATGATGCCGTGTGGACTGTTGCTTGGTAAACATATTTCATCTGCTAGCTTCTGTGGCGCTATGCAATGCAATGATAGCGAGGCATTAGTCAGCGCCTTATATTATGTATGCAGTTCGTGAAACCATTTAGTGCGGCAACACAGGGAGTAATCCCTTCCTAATTAAAAAATAATTCATAATTAGCTTTTTCTGCGAGCTACATTAAATGGCCAAAAAAGTGCGATCTCCTCGCCGCCGCTCGGCCGCAGGTCGGAAGGGCGCATTAAATCATTCTGAACGGGGAATGTAGGTTCGATTTTACAATTGTAAATGTATTGGCTTGCGAGTTGGCTCGGCCGCGGCGGCGGGCGTGGTCTCAGAGACCTTGTGTAATGCTGTAACTAGATACGCGCATGTTTTGATATATTGTTACCTGTGCAATCAGGATTAGATCTTAAAGTTAAACTTAGGTACTTTTATTATGATATATATATTCATCTCTAAATGTGGTCTATTTAGCAATTCCATCACATGCTCGTGCCCACGATAGTGATGCTGGGAACACTAAACAGATTGATTGGTCATGATGAATCTTTTGATTTCTTCTTGGTTCCGTTGCATCTCAGGGGAATGAGCCGCGGCCTGTATTGTATTGCCCAACGTCACACACAAATGATATTGACCTTTTCTGTTGCCTTAGCAATAAAAAAAACTGAGTGACTTTCAAGTTATACAAAAAAAAATATCAGGAACATTATACGAGTAAATTCTTTATTGAATTGTGTCAAATGAAAGTAGTTGTCGTCGCTTGGAGCACCAGCTAATTGGCCGCGTACAGGTTAATTATTTATATAATTAGCCGCCCGCTGGCTGCCGGTGGACGAGGCAATTAAAAGGACACATCTCTGATTAAATATTTTCGGTCCTCTCCCTCCCACCCCCGCAGCCAGGGCGGCCCTCCTTCCTTGTCGTGCACTGGTGGAGACTGTACACTATCAGAACGAAATCAAGGTATAACCTATTGTGAAGCATTTAGGTATAGCGACTTAGACTCAGACTAGAGACTCACCGCCAATCACAAATATAGCGTGTATCGCTCAACTTACATGTGTACATAGTGCATAGTGCATAGTAGCTGCGCCCTGCGGCTGCACCCGCGTTACTTTATTATTGTGTAATAAAACATTAAATGTCTCCATTTCTGCAACGTGTTTCAATGATGCCACGCTCCTATTGGTCGTTACGTGAAGGTACTATTATGCGTGTAGCTTGCATCAATAAGCGGGCTATCTAATTAGCATTTTTCGAATTAATAAGTAGTTTCTGGGATTGGCGCGTTCTTACAAACATACTCCTCAGCCTCATAATACAAGTGGCTACTATAAGCTACAATAACATATTTAAGCTGACTTTTCGGTTTGGCTGAGTTATTTTCAGGATCAACATCGAGTGAATGAGTCCATCTCAAAAAGCGCCCGAGGACAGGCTATTATACACCTCCTAGCTTAGCAGCTAAATGGATATTACATAGTTTTCAGTTTCACGTTCCCATTCAAATCAGGGTGAGCGAGTAGATAACTGATACACGACTGTGGAATGTTAAAGAGATGGCCAATTTCATATGGTCCCTAACCGGTGCGCTCACTGGTGGCTCGCAAGCCGATGCCGGCAAGGCTTCGTTCAATACGCTCCTGATATTGCTGCGGACTAAAGCCGATTCAAAATCAATTCACATAAAATGTGTCACACGTGCCGGGCGCCGTCACCGCTGCGGCAACACCGGCGCAATCAGAGCTGCTAATCCCTGGCCGATCGGTCGTCGAGGTCGAGCTCATATCTACATCCCACGAGGCCAATGTAACCTGGCCTCGGCCGACATTACTGCTGCCACTACCGTCTGATTCCCGACTGACAATTATCGTATATCCCGAGAGCGAGCGTCTCGCGCGGCGCTAACTGCCAGCTCTCGCAATTATCATGCACGTCATGTTGGCGCAAACGTTTGAGACAATATTTGTATTACTTATTCATACAAGCTTCGTAGAAGGGAGGCGTGCAAATGTTGGTTTAGCTACACAATGTTGGTGTGGAATCTCGTTTGAAAATTTTATTGCAATTTTCAAGATGCGAGTCTGGCGCGAGTTTATAGCTCGCCCAAGATTATGAAGCAGCGGCGCACTACTTTAAAATGTAGGGAAATAACGCTTGGATATGAATGAATGCCTTCCCGAGGCTCGCGCTGGGCTCGACGCACCAACACACCACTCCGCCCCTTGTACATGCCTCGCCCTGCGTTGCGGCGCATTAACAGCAGCCAATGCAGATGATCCGACCAAATATTGTTGAAATATTATTTCCTATATTACATATACCTCCGGCCCTCGCGGCCAATATTGTAACAAGATTCGTTTTATCAGCCGGTCACAATTCTGCCATTAACATTCAGATAGCAATATTTCATCGACTTAGTTTACAGTATATACGAGTACCAGGGTGTCAGGAGAACAACGGAATGTACGCCAACACTTTGTGGTTGCATATTCGCTGCATGCTCTCTTGAGGTGTCGAGGGGCTAGTTGGCGATACTAGGCGCTCATCTAACACGGCGCTAGTATATAATTGGGAGCACAACAGTTGCAAATAAACACATCCACCCAGCGTGGCAGCTTCCCCTCCTCTGCATGAATGGGTGCCCGAGGTGCAGTTGGCAGGCGGCGAGGCGCGCCCCGATCACTCGCTCTGGTAGATAAGCCCGCGCCGCCCTAACTGCATATGGCAGGCCACTACTACACTGGCTGCTACTCAAGGGCAGCATTTACAGGGGCTTTATTCAGAAGGGTACCAAAAGATTTTCTTATACACTAATGAATCTCTAAACATTTTCGGTGCGATTTTTTATATGGATCCCACCGAGCGCGTTGCTACCCTCAACTCGACTCGGCTTGCCAATTATCATCGGTTTTGAAATTACTATAAAATATGGACTCAGTCATGGGGAAGAATAGTCCTTATGTTAGTAGAAAAATATCGCAGGTCAGTGAAGTCATTCCTCCTCCTGCCTAAGTTCATCTGGGAAGCGGCGGAAAGTTAATTTATTAATTTATTTTTTATAATGGCATACGTTTCCTAACGATATAAGAAATACTTATAAACTAACAGGCAGTTCTATAGTCCTGAGAAAAATATAATCTAGATAGCAATATACAAAGCTGAACAGTTTGTTTGTTTGTTGGCGAGCCTTAATGGCACGTACCTACGATGATTGTTACAACTGCAGGCGAGGGATGTCGCGAGCGTCTCCTATTGGAGGAGTGGAGAGTGGCCAACTATTTTTCCTTGCAACAGAATCCCCGGGCAATTAGCGTGCTATACGCGCGGCAGTCAGCTGCGCCTCGCTCAGCCGCCCCAAGTGCAGCGTGCAGTGAGCAGTGAGCAGTGTGTAGTGTGCAGGGTGCAGGGTGCGATACACACGCGCCGCCGGGATGCGCCCGGCTGAGGGCTCGCGCCAATCACGGACGTGATAATGCTTTTGAATCCACTAACGAATTATTCAATATTTATTATTCGCGTGTGATATTTGTATAAATAATATAATAATATCTGTCTGATATTTGTAATTTGTGGTTAATATAGGAGGAAGGAAATATAGGATCATTGTTAACAGCGGCAGAGCAGGCGTGATCCCGGCGAGTCATACATCGCCACCAGACAAGACAATTTAGCGCGCCTCCCCGCCGCTAGTGCAGGCTCGCAGCACACAGAGGGTGGCTGCTAGTGCAGTGTCTCTCCTGCCTCTCCTCGCGGGGCTCAGTACACCCACTTGTCACTATAAACATGAGCCAAGCTAACTCGACTCTTCTGGATTAAAGTATTTACTTCTCTAGGGAGAAGAAGAATATATTCATTTGACTGATACTACTAACGTGTGTAAAACATGGTGATCAAAGTGTAGGAAAAGCTATTTATGAATAAATGTATTTATCTATTATAATATATTATATTATAAATAATAATTAGTTTGAGGACGCTACCGCTACGGCTATTGGTTAGTAAGTGATATGATACCTATACTCTTAATTAAGACTAAAGAGGAATTTCACTGAAAATCACCTTTATTAATGCCGCGTATAACATCGGCGCACCTAACTAATGAGTGTTGGCTGCGGCCGTTTGCTCCTGGCGTCAGGTTCATACATACATACATTCATACACACATGATTGCACAGGTAGCAGTGTATGTGTGTCTGTGGTCCGCTCTGGCCGCAGTACTAATATGGCGTGGGAGCTAATATACAACAGCTAGTAAGTATGTAAGGTATGACTTAACATACTCTCTCTGCCTACCCCGAGAGGGTCCCGGCGTGGCGACCTGTATGCATGAGTTTATCTGAATGATATATATAGCTCATACGTGTGCTAGCTGCCCCTTTATGACCAGCCGTTCATTGACGGGGGACCGGGGATTCTTCGAACTTTCTTCGCCATTGTTCATGCAGTGTCCTCGACCATTGTAGCGCCAGGACATCCAATACTCGTGTGAAACACTATTTAAATACAACACCTTATTTATACCTTCATTAATTGTAACATAGTCTCATGGAACTGTGTTAATGGCGGCGGATTTAACCCCAACATTTGTGTATATGTTAATAATATAGAGGTAATGTTTATGTCAGTATGTATACGAAGACCAGCTATGTAATGCCATGTGCACGATACATCCCCTCAGGGCTAGTAGTAGAGTTAGTACCAACGGCGGCGCAGGGCCACCAGCGCCCGGCGATGGTTCACACCAACTGCACCCTCTTTGACATCGATAGCTCAGTCCCTGAGGAGAGCTTCAAACACTCGGCGCGCGCTACATATGGCAGTTCACATCCGCCGATGAATACACGAGCCCCTACTTTATAATTCATTGTTAGTTTTCTTGTTTATCAATGTACTGTAATGTGTGTATCTCAAATATTTTATTTCTAAACAATTTTAATGAAAACATAGACCTTGCTAAGCGTGGTGCATTTGAATGTAAACCAATTTTATAATGGAGGATTGATCCCTGAACTTGGCTCTAAAATAAACTTCAAATTATCTTGATAAACTGTTTACGTTGAAACGAGATGTCAAACTTCCCTTGGTACCTATGCGTCAGCTCTGCTTCAGAACTTATCTACCTTAATACATGATCCAGCCCAATACAAGTCCAGCCGACCTACATGCTCTACATGCTCTACACGCTCAGCCTACTACATACGGTAATGTTCGCACATCCCACAATGTTTGTGACGAGTGAAGATCTGACCCACCAACATCTGCACTGTGTGCCGCCTCTCCAAAGATGTGTCACGGTCAGCAAACCTGTCCTGTCCATACCATCTGAGATAAACAATGCTATGAGGTATTCTCTTGTCTTAGATACCAAACTATTTACAGTCCATACTCGTCCATTTGCAGCACCTGTGGAACATACTCCATACATAACGCCACCAAGCGCTCGGCCAGCGTACAGGCCAGGTACCCGGCCCTATCCCTACCGAGGGGCCGCTCCGGTCACATTCCGCCTGCTCCCCAACGGCACCCCAAGGCATTGTATAACTGATTCGATTCCCGGCAATAATACCCCCCTCTTCCCTCGACTGTTTTAATTATAAGCGCCATTGATCCAAGAGTTCACGAGCACGTATCATCTGGGGCGACGTGGCTATCGTTAAAATTTGTTTTGTTATGATACGTGCTAAAACTATTTACATGTTTGGGACGAAACTCTCTTGTAAATGTAACTTTCAGAATCTGGAATAATGGATGTCTTGTAGAATATAAAAAAAATGTTTTTTTTTTATTTCATTGGAGCCACTGCGTTAAAATGGAAGAATTAATTCCGTGTTCCCCTTAGCTTACTCGCGAACTTGCGGATAATCCGCGCGCGCTGCACCCTCGGCCCGGGTGAGATATTTGCTTTACTCGGAGTTAGCGGCTCTGTGCGGGGCGCTTACTCCATATTACTTGGTGCGGTGTTGGCGTGATGATGCCTTTAATAGGTAAACTCGCCAACCTTTTTTATTAGGAATAAGCAAATTAACATACGAGCTGCTTATTACTAGGCGCCCAGTTACTCGCACACTATCAATGTATAAAATATATAAAATATTATAGCACTGTCCGTGCCCACAATATGCATATACGTATGTTGGCGCAACGTTTATAATCAATCGCACATGTCCGCTGAACGCCTCGCTAGCCAGTGCATGTGCATCCAACGTACATTTCCCAAATATGTTTCCTTCGACGCTTCATTTGTAGAGTTCATTGGTAACAATTATATTTAAAAAGTTGCAGGTAAAATTGCGTAATTTTAAGCAATTTACAAATTAGTGAGCGCTTTCATGTTTTCAAATTGTAGCCAATTTGTAGCAATGGAATAATTAGGGTGCAAGTCCGCCCTGCTGTCCGCCCTGCTCGCCGCCCGCCGCCGCCGCCCTCGCTACAATGGGCTGAGCTCACTTGGCCACTGCTCCCATACTATGGTCAGCCTCGAAGGGGAGGTTTCTAATACCCTCACACTCACATTCAGCGGAGGTATATTTTAGCTGCCAGAGTGATCGATGGCGAGTCCATCACCGTTCTTCAAGCACTACTTTGAATATCTTCTCAGACGCATAAAGGTTTCCTCTCGATGTTTTCCTTTCCCGTAAACCTCGTGGTGAGCCTAATCACTATAGATAATTTGTGAAAAGCTCATAAGTACAGCCGGGACTCGAACTTACAATCTTTGACTGAATAGAAAGAGTGGAGCGCCAGCTCTCTCTAGACCTACACCCACTTTCGCTTCATCAATATTCATTAACCTCTTCATACATGCTCGTCAGTTATGAGCGCGCTTGACGCCTGATATAAACATGCCAGTACCTACATTAGGCCTAATTAAGTCAATGATAATTAATACTAATTATATTATTAAAAAAAATATGTAGAAGGAAACGGATATCTCTGATATTTTTAAGCACCAGGGCAGCCAGGGCAGCTGGTAATGGAACACTATCTGGCCCTTTGTGGGGCCGCACAAAGAGAACTTCAATTACAATAAATCAAGCACCTGTTTCATAGCACGCGCGACTTTAGGCCTCCGTAATGAGGGCTCGGCGATCGATTAACTACTCATTAGGAGGTGGCACTTGGTCATTGTGCGCAAACAATGGCCAAGTCTCAACGCCAGCGCGCCGCCGCCGCCGCCGCTCACACCACAATGGATACTTATTTCACCCACTTATTCCAATAAACCACATTAATATTCAAGCAATAGGGAAATTGGAATCTAATGCGACTCCACTTCGACTTCTGGTCTTGAGTAGACTTTAGATATAAGCTGGGCGGAGGACGTGTTGCAGGCAATGCGGAGCTTAATGTTCACGGCGAGGCCTCTAATGGTGGTCATCAAGAGTATACGGAGCATTTGGCACATATGCATGTAGACGATGCGACCCTTGGCACTTGAGCATCTGATCGACTTATCTGAGGATCGATTTAATGGTGGTCATTCGTCAGATGTATCGTAGCTGCTATGCAGTGCCCGGCCGCTGCCGACCACTCGGTGTGGGTACAATAAATTGGATTTAGAACAGGTCCCCCAGCCAGCTCACTGGTCGAGGACTATCACCTTCTAGCGCGCATTACATCTCAAAGCCCCATAGAGCGCCCTACTCTCTCGGGGCTCGTAATGTTCACAGAAAATCCAGCTTC
>JACCPG010004065.1:0-19704 GCA_016069955.1 Drepana arcuata | reverse complement strand
TGATTAACACGCAACTCCTGCGATATCTAGAGGGTCACGGTTTGTTGAGTGACCAACAGTATGGCTTCCGCCACAGTCGCTCAACGGGTGACCTTCTAGTATATATCACGCACCGTTGGTCACTCGCCATTGAGAGTCAAGGTGAGGCATTAGCTGTTAGCTTGGATGTGGCGAAAGCGTTCGATCGGGTCTGGCATCGCGGTCTTCTATCGAAGCTTCCATCCTACGGACCGCCAGAGGGATTATGCAAATGGGTCGCCAGCTTTCTGTCCAGCAGATGCATAAGAGCCGTCGTCGACGGTAGCTGCTCCGAAAGCATGGACATTAATGCTGGAGTCCCGCAAGGCTCTGTGTTGTCCCCGACTCTGTTTCTTCTGCATATTAATGACATGCTTTCTATTGAAGGCATTCATTGCTATGCAGACGACAGCACTGGGGACACTTACTACACGGGCCGCGCTAATCTCCCTCGTTCCACTGTGGAGGAAAGTCGCGAACGACTTGTGTCTGAAATCGAGAGTACACTTCGCAGGGTCTCCGATTGGGGTCGACTAAACCTAGTCCACTTCAACCCCACTAAGACACAAGTGTGTGCGTTCACTGCTAAAAAAACTCCATTCGCTGTGGCTCCACAATTCCAGAACACTTCCCTGAACATCTCGGAGAGCATTAGGATCCTTGGGGTCGATATTTCTAGCGACGTTCAGTTCCGTGGTCATTTAGAGGACAAGGCTAAGCTGGCGTCGAGGAAGCTCGGTGTGCTCAACAGAGCTAAGCAGTACTTCACATCTTCATAAAGGCTGCAACTTTATAAGTCGCAAGTTCGGCCACATATGGAGTACTGCTGCCACCTGTGGGCTGGAGCCCCTGGATACCAGCTAGGGCCTTTTGACGCGGTTCAGAAACGCGCCGCTAGAATTGTCGATGATCCTTTGCTCACAAGCGGCTTGGAATCACTAAGTCTGAGGAGAGACTTTGCCTCCCTGTGTGTGTTCTACCGCTTGCATAACGGGGAGTGTTCAGCAGAATTGTTCGACATGATGCCCACTTCCACCTTCTACCACCGCACCTCTCGCCATCGACGGGGAATTCATCCCCATACCTTGGAACTACAAAGGTCTCGCACTGTGCGCTTCCAAAGGAGTTTTCTTCCGCGAACGCTCAGGCTGTGGAATGAGCTCCCCGTTGAGGTTTTCCCTGGAGAGTACAGCATGGAGTTCTTCAAGAAGGGTGTGAAAAGATTCCTGCAGGGTCGGCAACGCGCGAGCGATACCCCTGGTGTTGCAAGCGTCCATAGGCGGCGGTAACCGCTTACCATCAGGCGGACCGCATGCTTGTTTGCCACCCAAGTGGTATAAAAAAAAAAAAAAAAAAAAAAGTTTACAACGATTTCTGCCTAAAAGTCCAATTATTTGGGGATTGTATCGTGAATACTAACTAAAGTAGCAATATAGTAACTATAGTAAGCGTAATTGATAAGTGTTAATCCAAGGTCGGAGCTTTCTTCACTGTGAACTTCATGCAGCATCCTTGGAGCCGTTTGAAAGCTAAGTCGCACACCGCCAATCCGATTTCTATTCGTAATGAGATTTGCTTATGGTCATAATAACACTGAATCCCGCTTAGCGTTGTGCGAACGTAACGGCGCTCGGAGAGGAACAAGACTGAGGGGAATATCGATATAATACGTAACACTTAGATAGCATCGATACGATACGATATCGATAGCAATAGATAGCTAGAGGGCGCTGATCAATGGCTGTGCACCATGCAACTCTAGGAATTCATTTATACCATAAATTCCTTCACGTCTTCCCACAAGGCTCCACGAGGGTCAAAGGGGAAGCAAAGGTCTAACACACTATTTTCACCGGAGATATATTTAGATACCAACGTGACCGAAGGCGAGTCCACCGCTGGTTCTCAAGCACGACTATAGAAAACTGGAATCGGGCGAGCATGTACGAAGGGACCGAATGTGGTTGACTTTCACTTCAGCCACTTCCATTAGTCTACTAGATATACTCTTAGAGAGACTCGAGACCTCTCGTGACAGGCGGACTGGAACATATCGCACTCAGAGAATCAACATTGCTTATGCTGCTAGTCTTCTTGGCACGTTGCCGCGGGATACCGATTTGGGTGAAATATTTTATCTGTAAGTTGCTAATTATATAACTGCCTTATGTAAATACTGTTAATTGTAAATAAAGAGATACGGACAATGCCGTACAGTACGCTACAGCCCAATATAATATTTATTTTCACCATTAATACACGAACAGTCTCACAGCCCTGAGAAAACATCGCGTTCTCGACACAAACAGCCTGTAGGTATTCCTTTGTAAGGAACCTGAGCGTTCCGGCATTATTGCTGCCAGGGTCCCGCGGGGCAATTGCAAAACGACTGAGATCACGTAATAATTGTGTCGGCTTACGTTCAAATGGAGCGAAGAGAAGTGGGTGGAACATGATTGGATTCGTGGGTTATTATCATTATCAATATATATATATTGCCGCCTTTGCAAAAGAGTCTCCGAAAGGCAGAAGATAAAGACCCAGTCCCAGTGAGTCCATCGCCGTATATAAAGCACAACTACATACATAGGACATTGGGTTTCTTCTGAACAATACAGGTTTCCTCATGATTTCTTCTTTTACCGCAAATTTCATTTAATTTGATTAAAATTTTCTTTGTTCATATAATAATCTATCGCTATCTAATAAATAACCGGTTACCACCGGCAGCCTGTTTTTTTATTGCCATATTTTTTTTATGTACATGAAACGACTTTTCAAACATTCTTCATGGTCCTTCGAGCCGGATAGTTTTATATTTATATTTCAAAAAGGTTAAGAATTAAAACCATAGAGAACACTATAGCTATAAATAATGTCTACTACCGTATTTACAGACTATGTTAACTCACCATCTGGAGCAAAACACGTTAATAAAATACCGTGAAGCATAACTTTAATTTGGCTAAGGGGCCTCTTTGTGTGTGTGTTGGCTTATTATGCGTACATTACTGTTTCTCTCGCCAAATGCCCGGCTTTATTGTATTGAGTACAATATATAGGTGCTTATAGATAGTATTGCAATATTAACTGTGTGAAAGGATCGTTTGAACTTTAGAACTCGACTTATATATTAAACTCGGCCACCACGGCACTTTATTTATATAAATTAAAATCCTACTACTTAGCACAAAAATACACCACAGGGTGACAGAGTGTAATGACATTACACCTATTATAAACACAACACATATTTTTTAAGTATGTGTATCAACTTGATAGAAGGTCCCTTAGGCACTAATTTACATCATTGAATTTCTAGTTAAACAGATGCAGATTTCCCCAGTATTTTTTCTCATAATAAAGCTCGCGAGACAAATCACTCTAAATTAATTTTTTTTATTAAAAGGGTACATATTTATTAAAAAATATTTTACAAAAGAAAGTCTGGCAGCATTGCCACATCGTATGTCATGTAACATCCATGATCATAATTCAGATCGGTTTTAATCAAACCACTCTGCGTTTGTGTCGGAAATTTTGTTTCCAAACTATCTGTAATGTTCCACGCAAAGGGAAAGTTTACGTGTAACACTGAACCCTTTGCGCTCACCAACCGAAATAGCCTCGTACAGTTGAAGGTTGCTGGGGCGCGCGCTGCGTTACTCATTCATGGCTTTCGATCACTATAGGCCCTTGTACCTTCATGCATATTCAACTATCCATATGGAACACCAGTTTGATGTAACGATCGGCTGAGTGAGATAGATAGCAACATATTACCGCATGCTACGCCGTGCGTATTATATTATTGTAGCCCGCCCAGTTCCATTGGTTGTATATTGACAATAAAACATTTTTTCAAGAGTATTATGTATAAGTGTGAAACCAGGTAAATCATAAAATCTTTGTAACACTTAGACGCTCTTGACTGCCTGGTGACCTGTACTTACAGGTTTTCAATCCTGTAACAGGCAGCATCTTTCAGAAAGCAGGGCTTTTACACCCTTTTTTATATATATATATATATATGTAATGGACATTACATCCATTATTACTATTATTTTCATTAAACGTAAAATCGTAAAATAACTTAAATACTGCTGAACTGACGTCAACATTAGCTATGTCTGTATCCAATTTTATTCAATTTCATTCACCCCTTTGGCATAATTGGATAACAAACATCCTTACAGGCCTGTACACAATATACATATTATAAGATCAATTATTATTATACATACATTAATATTCGTACAGACAGATACATATTTGAGAGAAGTATAGACATCAATAGCTTCCACTTACATATGTAGGTAGGTATATGTGTCTATGTAATTTCTTTATGGTAATTCGTGGGCACTGGAGGGAAAAGTAGGGCATATCGGGTTTCCCATTCGAATTTGGAGCTGCCTGACTGGGGCAGGACCAACACTTTATAGAAGTCTGTATCCAACTAACACTATTATTTGTGTTGTGTTCCTGCGCGATAAATAAGGTTTCCAATAATGAGCTTCTTGGGTAGGGGGAGAAATGTGTTAGCAGCAGAGGCAATAGTCCCATTATGCTACCAACACAGTATAACTCTCCGAACACAGAGTAGCAACGCGCTACTGGCACTCAAGTATCGGGAGCGTAAATAGGCTACGGTTCCCATCAGGTGGGCCGTATACATGGCCGTATACTTGTTTGCCACTCTTAACAATAAATGTATTAAAAAGTTTGTACTGAAACGACGTTCAAATACAGTTCCAAAGGCTACCTATGGCTCTAATATAGGTTGATGTTGTCCAAGCCCGGGCAGACAGACTGGAATAGCTTAGGAGTTTTTAGATAAGTTTTAACACAATTTGCAAAGTTTTAATTAAAACCAAAACCTGCTAACTCTGTGCGCATGTGAATATATCGTTAGTACGCTATATGGCCTTATTAGGAGAGGCATCGCATTGTGCCAATATATTGTTAATTCGGACTTATTGGAGTGAAAACTTTAGCGGCGTTGGGCACATTTTGATAGGGGAAATCTTATGGGTTCGCGTCACCGACATGCTCGTGACTGGCGCACGCGCAGCGGCTGTATGCTGTGCGCGTTAGACACTTTTTGGATGGTTGAAATCTCGTGCGTTCGCGTCCACCGATTTGCTTATAGCAATATATCTGTAGCTATACAGCTAAACAATTGTGCAACATTAGTGCTTTGTTGCTTATTAGTGAAATTAAATGGATTTAGTGAAAAGTGCAATGTGCATACACTCTACGTTGTTGAAATTGTGTTTCTATTAATGAATTGTTTAATTGTAGAATAATTGCGCAGTATAATAGTGAGTACTAAATAAATATACCAATATTTTTAAGATATAAAATAAATACTAGAAAATTATTTTGAATCGAACCGAATTTTGAAAATTGTATTAGTGACCCTCCTTAATACACCAAGTTCGGTAGGAAGGTAACGATTTTCCTTGACTAGTCTGACAGCAGGAAAGTTGAATGTTCACGTGAAAATATGCTGAATACAGCCGAGCCACGCTATCAAATAACTCAGCTGTGTTGCTGGAACCACACCAAAGGCTCATAAATATTGCATCTTTATTGCTTTCCCAATGCAGTTTGAGCTTAAACGTTTGTGCAGGATACCTGCTATTTGATACTAGATGTGCCATGCAGTTTCATTTCGGAAAATATACCATTTGTAGTGTTTTCTGGTACAAAACATATCCTATACTACACATTATGTAGTTAATACAAATTAATAATACAAAAAACGATCTGTAAATAGAATATATAAACAACCGTGGTGGCCGAGTGGTTCGAGCAGTTGCCAGTTGCAAGTTTGAATCCCGACTGTACCAATGAGTTTTTCTGAACTTAAGTACAGTGATTAGTCACATCACGAGCTTTACGGTGAAGGAAACATCGAGAGGAAACCTGCATACGTCTGAGAAGAAATTCAAAGGCGTATGTATAGTCGTGCTTGAGTAACGGCGATGGACTCGCCATCTGTCACGTTGGCACCTACCTAAAATATACCTCTGGCGGAAAGTGGGTGTGTGGGTATTACCTAATTACCTATACACCTCTGCCTTCGGGGCACCCTTGTGGAAAGGCGTGAGGATATATTATATTTATATATATTATATAAAAAGAATAAATGTCCCAAATCAGTGTAACGCGGAAGTTACTGGCTGGCTAAATTTCATCCAATGTCGTCCATTCGTTTTGTGTGGAAGATGAGCAAACATCTTAAATGGATAGTCACGACAGATAATATAGTTCATTAGTATATCTTCACGGCTCGCCACAAGGGCCCCGAGGGAGAGCCAGAGATATATTACAGTGCTAACTTGACCGATGGCCAGTCTGTAGCTTCTGTCTGTATATTTCTATACAAACCAATGTAAGTTTCCATTTGATGATTCAGAAAAACTTATTAGATAAGAAAAAAAAATTGAAACTTATCAGAAATACAGATGGCTGCGATTGAACCTTCTTTAAACCTTGATGTTCCTCTATATAGTCCGCATGGACTTTACGAAACTATAGACAATTATTCGATTCTCTGACACTGTACAGATTGGAGAGGCACGGGCGGGCACGGGCGGCTAGTAATCATCTGAGATCTTCTTCCTTCTTTCTACGGGACCTTTTTATTTATTCATACATATCATCACGCTGAGTCTGTCACAGACAAAACAGAGAGACTACAACGTTATTTCTCTCAAAACATCTCTTTCGCTTCAGCCACATTAATCGGGATTCTTTTCATTCATGCTATATTATTAGCAATCCAGGCCTATGTGCAAGTAAGCTACGGTAACCGCTTACCTCTAAGCATGCGTGTATGCCAAACTTGTAATAAAAAATATGATGAAAATAAAACGCTATCCTAATAATGTAATGCGTTTGTACACGCCGCCACGTCCGAAGGGACATATCGACAGAACACGAATCCAATTAATCGTTGCTAGATTGTCGTTTGCGGGATCGTTTTATAGCTTATTGATTTCTCATTAGTCCTCACGGTTCCGATGGGCGTACATACAATACCGGTCTGGATCAAATAAGAACGACCAACGACGGTACAATATATTTTAGGTACCAACTTGACAGACGGGCGAGTCCATCGTCATTTCTTAATCATGACTATTCTATAGTCAACATGACTATAAATATAATAAACACGTCTTTGAATTTTTTCTCAAAAGTATACAGATTTCCTCTCGATGATTTCCTTCGCCGTAAAGCTCCTGCTGTGATTAATCATTCTACTTAGGTTAAGAAAAGCTGTTGGATGCAGTCGGGATTCGAACTTGCAACCTTTGTATGCAAGCGACTGATTTAACCACTCGGCCACCACGGCTCTTCCAATATAATATGAACACCACTGATTCGCTGACATAAGTAACCTAAAGTGTTCATCACGTGAAAAGTATAGAAAAAAGGAAAGAATAAAAATAAATGCCAAAACTGTTAATGTAAACATAAGTATAGTAAAGCTAATACAGGAATTAAAAATATTAATCTTATCGGGAACGTTAAGAGTACTCGAAACCGACGAGCATGTATGAAGAGACTGATGAATGTGGACGAAGCGAAAGAGGTATGTAAGTCTAGAGAGAACTGGCGCTCTATACTCTCTGCCTACCCCGTTAGGGACTTGGCGTGATGATATGTATGTATGTAAAAATATTAATACAAAACATAGAAGCTTTAAATTTAGGCACAAACTACTTTATATAAATATATTATTTACGCCTCCTAAACGGCTAAACCGATTTTAATTAAATTTTCTGTGATTCGAGTATGGTTAAAATTCACAATTGGACCCAACAGTTAGCGCTGCGATTTTTTTTTCACCCGAGCGAAGCTGGTCGGGACAGCTAGTACATATATAAATATCATTACGATTCTCTGAGGGGGTATGCAGAGGCAGTTGAACGCCAATTCTCGCTAGAGTCACAACCTAAAACTATGTTATATATTGGCGACGTCTGGTCTAATGGACCTCCTGACTGTGAAGCTAAAGGTCGCGGGCTCGATTCTCGCTATGGGCTTATTTGTGCGATGAACATCTGCCTTGGATTTCCTATGTACTTTGTTGTACATTATATCCATACAAGTATATATTATCGTTGTGTACAGTACAGTTAAGCTGTGCTTACTTTGGGACTATGCCAATTTGTGTGGTATTATTATTATTATTATAAACTAAACACACGCTACGGGTTTATCGCCACGTTTGTCTCGCATGAACAGGAGAATAGATCGACCCAATTTTGAGTTTTTTTGTATGTATTGGTAGGTGTGTATCTTTTCTTCAAACGCAGTTGGTCGGGGCAGCTAGTATTGGACTTAAATGATAACTAAAAAAATAAATATATAAAAATTTACCGCGAAAGGTGGGCACAGGCCTCTGCCACTTGGGGCCTCAGGAGTCTCAGGATTCATGTAGTACTCAAAAACTTCATTAACAGGTTTAGACATGACAAAAGAACTAAAATCGTGCGGGTCATACCTCATAACTATGTAAGTGTTTTGGCTCAGGGCTGTTAACTTATGTTTTTATTGAAATAAATAAATAAATAAACTAGAGTCGATCAATAAAAGATAAGATAGCATGTTACCTTATGCATCGGCCGGGAATCGAACCCGGGCCGCCCGCGTGGCAGGCGAGCATTCTACCACTGAACCACCGATGCTTGCAGAAACTTGACTAATATTACCTTATACATATTACTATATTAATTTTTTTACACAGCCTGGTTGGTTACAGCGATTTTAATAGGATCGGAACAGCCCGTAAATATTACGAGGTTAGTACTCGGAAGAGATAACAGAGTGGACGCGGCAGGCAACTGTTGTGTTGTATGTAACTTGGTGTATGTATGTATGTAGGGGGGACTGTTGTTACCATGAGCGTAATGGGAATAATAACGGAGCATTGTTCATCTGATACTCATAGACCAGTGACTCAGAACACAGCAGACGACGAGCAGGGAGGCGACCGATTTTTACTGCATCGAATCCTGGACATATCTGAAAAAGTATGCAAGTTTAATTAATGCAGTTGAGATACTTACCCTTCGACAAATGTGCGGCGTTATGATTTAATACCGAATCCGAATTAAGAATCCCGAATCCCTTTATGCTGCCAACACAGTATAACTCTCCGAACACAAAGTGGCAACGCGCAAGTGATACTTCGGTATCTATCTATTCTACTATCGGTATGCTTGTTTGCCACTCTTGTTGTATATAAAAAAAAACAAATTTAAATTAGTTCATTTTGTTCCTATGAGTAAGATTCCATATGAGCTCGTCTGTGTGGTGGGTAATCCGAGTATTGTTGAAATGTTGCTGAAAACGCTGATTTAAGAAAGGCTTGCAATGAGACATCTAATTCTCTTCGAAGCACTGAGATTACTTAACGTCTGTCAAAGACATCGACCAGCCCAGTGGGAGGTCATAGGGAGGACAGAGAAATACATAGAGACCTCTTTCGGTTCATCCTCTTTACTTTGCCACCCACTAGTACTGAGTACTCCTCGTTCCCTTGTTTATTTCAGCAAAGGGACGTGTGTTTTATTTAGTTAAATTTAGTAACTTGGTTTATTATATTACTTCTTTTTTTTTTCTAGTATAATCGTGCTTTAGCTACGGTTGACTACGGATGGACTGGCCACAGTGGCCACCTGTCAGTTTGGCACCTAAAATATATCTTTCACCCTGGCCACTTTCGCATATGGGAAGGCGTGAACATATAAAGAAAAATGTTCCTTAATTGATAGAATAAAAAATGTAAACTCTGGCTTGGTAACATTCCCGAAGTTCTCAATTCACGTTCAAAGGTAATATTAGGTAGTATTAAGGCATAATTTATACTTAAGACGAGGCAAAGCTTACTCCAACCCGTCCGTATCCGTTACGAGTGCACTATTCGTACTCTTGCATAGCATCTACGTTGAGCCTGGAAATTGATGTGATGACTCGCACATTGGTACCCGAGATTTCGATCGTGGGTATTTTTTTTCTAACAGTAGAACATCCCATGTATTGATCTAGCTAACCCTGTGCAATCTATCATCCAATTTCATCCTGCCGGTTAAGTGACAAAACACATACGGATAAACTTTCGCATTTAGTTATTATTTATTGGATTCAATGATAAAAAATGGAGCTAGAGAAACCGAGGCTAGAAAGAGAGGGAAATAACAATAAAATGTTAGACCGTCACATGTCTGATGCCTTTAGTGCTAGACTTACATGTAGAGCGTTTACTCTGACGGGCTCCCGTATGCCTGCTTTCATTGTACGAGCAGTATTTATTTACTCGAAGATAATAACGCGATCATACGAAATAACCAGAGCAGAAGTAAAAAAACATGTCCATAAATAAATGATAATGTAAGGAAGATAGTAAACCTTTGGCACAGATTGTATGGCGGCGGAACTAGGACGCCCACGCGGCAGCCTTACATTTGTGTCTTTACAACAATAGAATATTTCAGTTAAATTGAGACAAATTTTTTTTATCTTCACGCCACACAAAAATCCCTTAAAGGGTAGCCAGAGGTGTGTAGGTAGTTACCAGACTCCCACTTTAAACCGTAGATATTGTTTTGGTTCGAACGAGTCAGATGGAGAGTCTATGGCTGTCAAGCACTAATATGCATACGTTTTTGAATTTCTTCTCAAACATTTGCAGGTCTCCTGTCAATGTTTTCCTAAAAACTCGTACTAATCATTGTCCTCAAGTTCAGAAAAACTTATTGGTCTAGTCGGGATTCGAAGTTGCAGTCGACTACTTGAACCACACGGTCACCACGGCTCTCGAATAGCAAACGTTAACATTTCAGCGCTATGTCACTTAGTGCTTGAGATGTCTCCGGGCTATAGCGTGCTATTGGCATCACTTTTCAAAGTACGAGAGGAATACACGCGAACGTCGTCTTAAAACTGGTCGCTCTAAAGTCTAAATTTATATATCATATAATATGAATAGCTTCTTATACAGAATCTTTTACGTTTTTATTTTTATAATGCGGCAGAGGTGGCCGACTCGTTCGCGTAGTTGCCTGCGACACAAATATTGCAAGTTCGAATCCCGATTGTACCAATGAGTTTTTCTGAACTTGAGTACAGTGGATTAGTCACACCACGAGCTTTAAGACTAAGGAAAACATAGAGAGGAAACTTACTTACTCTGGGAAGCAATTCAAAGGCGTATGTATAGTCGTGTTTGAGTAACGGCGATGGACTCACCATCTGTCTCGCTGGCACCTAAAAAATATCTCTGGCGGAAAGTGGGTGTGTGAGTGTGAGAGACACCTCTGCCTACCCCTTCGGGGACCCTTGTGGGAAGGCGTGAGGATATATTTATATATTATTTATAAAAAATAGGGCTTCCGAAATAGAAGCGGAAAATGTAAGCCAACAGCGGTAATGCACAACGGATTACCCGAATAAAATAATAGTTGCACGATTTGTGCGCCAATCGCAGTCAAATTAGAGGTCAACGCTCCAAAGTAGTATTGTGTTCCTGCGATGACGAAAGTGTGTGCAAGAAGAGGTAGAGGAAGGCCACGTGCCAACTACCTGGGTCAAATAGATCGGACTCTCAAGGACGGGAACGTTAAGAGTACTCGAAACCGACGAGCATGTATGAAGAGACTGATGAATGTGGACGAAGCGAAAGAGATATGTAAGTCTAGAGAGAACTGGCGCACTATACTCTCTAGGCAGAGAATTCCGGGTAGGCTACCCCGTTAGGGACTCGGCGTGATGGCATTCTCGAATCCACCTGCCACCACACAGAAAAAATCATTAAAATTGGTCCAGCCGTTTACGGTTCTATAAAGGACATACAGACAAACATTAATTTATATATATATACAAATAGTTCCGTCACGGCGTGCCGTGCTCTGTTAGTGCAAAAAAACCACTATCTGCCCACGCCCATAAAAGTGCAAACAAACACTTTCAGTGTATGGGCGGGCGAGATAAATGCCAGCTCCGGTTAGAGGTTGAAAATAAAAATACTGTCTCGAGAGGAAAACATTTCACACTCAAATATTTACTTTAATACATCTTTTACAAGACAAGCGAATAAAATAGTTGTTTTTTATTTCGTACACAGTTTTTTATAATACGTTAACTGTGAGCTGCGGTTTCACCTGCGTAATATTTGCTAATCCCGAGAATAAGTTCGTGGTGAGGATAGTCAATGTACAAAAACAAAGTTTGCTTAAATAAAAATACATATGGATATTTAGCCGAGGAAACAGCCGATGAATGTGTGAACTATTTGAAGTGTATTTGTGCGATTGTCTTGTATTGTATGTGTCTCAAATAAAAATTAATAAACATCACGTTCGGAACATCTCATTGATACAGTCGAAATTCAAACTTTGAAGGTCGAAATTCGAAGGATGCATTCCTGATTTTTCTTTTCTTTTATACAAAAGTCAGTACAAAGTATTTTCTTTTACATATAGGTACACATGTGTAATTTATTGTACCAATCAAGGACATAAAATGTAATATGATATCATCAAAAGCTCCCCCTAAATACCCTCACAAGTCATAAAACTGTCATGTTCAAAGTAATTCCAACTTTCTTCAACAAACGATCCACATTGAAAATTAAACCTCATGCGGTTGCGTTTTTGCTGGTCTAAACTTTTAACGACACCTTATTACGGGACATTAATACGACTTGCAGACAGTGGAACATTCCAGATATATTGTACCATAGTGTAACGCTAAGAAACAATGGATCTTAATCCCTAAATAAATACCTTAAGGAAAACAAATAATATCCAATTATTCGCCCAATCCCCAGCTTTATCGACCGAGTTCGATATTCGCTGAAGTCAAATAAACTGATAATTGGTTTACGGATGGACAGCACGTATAGGGCAGCCATTTGTCTCGGTTAACCCACATTACCGTAGTTTTGGTCCAAATGCGTGTATCGGGTATCAGGGATTCGGGTATCGATTCCTATTACCGTGACAATCGGAAGGAACGTCGAATGAGCGCAATAGTGTACCTACCTGTGGAGATTTTTTTTTATAATATAAATAATAATATCCTCACACCTTCCCACAAGGGTCGCCGAAAGAGTAGGCAGAGGTGTATGGGTAATACCCACACACCCACTTTCCGCCAGAGGTATATTAGGTGCCAACGTGACAGATGGCGAGTCCATCACCGTTACTCAAGCACGACTATACATACGCCTTTGAATTTCTTCTCAGACGTATGCAGGTTTCCTCACGATGTTTTCCTTCACCGTAATGCTCGTGGTGTGACAAATCACTGTACTTAAGTTCAGAAAAACTTAAACATTGGTACAGTCGGGATTCGAACTTGCGATCTTTGTGTCGCAGGCAACTGCTCGAACCAATCGGCCTCCACGGCTCTTTTTGGAGAATTTTTCTTTCACGGACATTTTTTAAAGATATTAATTACATAATTCCAGATGTCACCCGATCCAAGTTCTAAGTCGCTACCTTCATTACTCTAACAGCGCTCAATGCGCTATCGGAATCTAACTCTATCTGTGATGTCTAGCAAATTTATTTAGTCAAAAGAGGATGTCTTTTGACAAAATTTCCATGATGATGTGTAGAAAACAGTAAGTGCTCCAAGAACGTCTTAAATGAGGCGCTGTAGCCCGATTCTACACTTTTATAATTAGCTTCTAGAACGTGTACTCTGCAGGGACTTCTAGGACTTGTTCCACCAGCTCTTGACAAACTGAATATAGTAGTAATGCGTTAAACCTCAACTGGTTAAGCCTAAATTTACTTTGTTTCACCAGATGTCACCAACTGTAACCATCTTGAAACGCAGTCAGCTTCATTGTGATTTCAGCTTTTCCATCTGTGTGAATCGCCCAGATACCGCACTTTACCTCTAAAGACCGGATTCTTTAGAGGTAAAGTGCGGTATCTGCACCGGGTATCCCGATTATGCCCGAAGGGCATAGGTCATTAAGGACACAGATGTTAGGTAAAGATGAGCTCTGAGAGAGGTTTTGGTTCGATTACGATGCTCCTACGTCATCGAACCATAATATTTTCTTTCATATCTTCATGGTGGGAAGGCGTGAAGTAAACAATGTATATTCATAACTTTGAGTACTCCTACAGTTCCTTTAGTTCCTATACCTAGTATCTTTACCAACAAGACTTAAACAATCTATAACTTCAGGCTCGAATGAATTGAGCAAATTATTACACTGACGGCCCCGAACGGGAGACAAAGGAATAGAAATTGAACCAGTATTAATTTGGGTTTAATACGTTGAAATCTTAATTCCTCTCACAAATTGTTCCGGAGTAAATCCCACGGTAATTGTTTGATGTACATTTATTGTATGAATAATTTACGACCAGAAGGTTCGTAGTTATCTAGCTTTGGAGATCTTATTGAGATTGAGTTCATCTGTTTTATTATCAGTAAGTACAATGTATGTATATAGCAAAAAAATACATACATGCTCATATTATCACGCCGAGTCCCTAACGGGTAGACAGAGATGGTAGAGCGCAAGTTATCCCTAGACTTACGAGTTTAACTCTTTTGTACTCGAAACCGGCGAGCATGTATGAAGAGACGGATGAATGTGGACGAAGCGAAAAGGTATATAAGTCTAGAGAGAACGGCCTGAGAAAACTATTTACGCTCAAGATACCGAAGTATCACTTGCGCGTTGCCGCTCGGTGTTCGGAGAGTTCGGAGTGTTATCCAGTGTTGGCAGCATAATGGGACTAATCCCAAACAATTTAACAATCTTCCCCCTCCCCAAGGAGCTCATTATTGGAAATCTTATTTATCGCGCAGGAACACAACACAAATTGTGTTATTTGGACTTCTATAAGGTGGAGGTCCTGTCCCAGTCGAGTAGTAGTGTTATGCCCTACCTCTCTGTCTACCTCGTTAGGAACTCGGCGAAATAATATGTATGTAGTATAAATGTACTGAAAGGGTACAAGGTAACTCTAATTAAGATTCTTTTCATACGTCCAAGTCAGTTCTCCAAGCATTGCGATAATAACGCCATCCATTTATCACCAATTGCATCACAATCAAGTGAAATCAATTCATGTATGCACTTAAGTCGAGCAGCTCACTGGGTAATGACAAAGATGACTACTCAATTTACTGTTCAATCGGGTATTTATGAAAAGAAAGTTTTAAATACATACCAACACGCGAATGTCCCGCCTGCGTTTAAGCGCAGCCTTTCTGAATAATAAACAATATCTTTGCTTACCGCTGCCAAATAGCATTATTTTATAAGCCAATAAGTATATATTTTGAGCTTTTCATTTAGAGTTGAATGAAACGCGGTAAATTCAATTTCCGCTTTGTTAATCCCACAATAAATGTATGTAAACAGGACAATATTGGTCGTGTTCACGGAAGAAAAGTAATGTCCAATTGCTAGTTTAGTGTCTGTATGAAGATACAAGATTTAAAAAAATA
This sequence comes from Drepana arcuata, assembly GCA_016069955.1. Classification (NCBI taxonomy): domain Eukaryota; kingdom Metazoa; phylum Arthropoda; class Insecta; order Lepidoptera; family Drepanidae; genus Drepana; species Drepana arcuata. The sequence continues at coordinate 4,191 of JACCPG010004065.1, read as the reverse complement.
TTCGTTCTTTTTTCATATAATAACAATTTATTAAAGAGCCGTGGTGGCCGAGTGGTTCGAGCCGTTGCCTACGACGCAATGGTCGCAAGTACGAATCCCAACTGTACCAATGAGTTTTTCTGAACTTAAGTACACTGATTAGTCACACCCCGAGCTTAACGGTGAAGGAAAACATCGAGAGGAAACCTGCATACGTCTGAGAAGAAATTCAAAGTCGTATGGTATAGTCGTGCTTGAGTTATGGCGAAGGACTCGCCATCTGTAACGTAGACACAAAAAATATATGTCTGGCGGAAAGTGGGTACCACCTATACACCTCTGCCTAGCCCATCGGGGACTCTTGTGCGAACACGTAGGTATTGCTAGCATATTCAGACGAAAAGCCCATTAAAAAAAACATATTTATTCGTTTAGATTAACCTTATAAAAAATGTTTTTGAGTGCTGTGACTAACTTATGGTTTAAGTTTATGTAGAATACAGGGCCCTTATCATATACACCTTATCAGTGTGGACAGAAGTAAATGGAAGGAATGGCATCAGAGACGCTGACAAGAGCCAAGCTTTTAAATTTATAATGAGAATCATATAACATATGATTCTCATTATAAATTTAGATCTAAAAGATTGCTACTAGACCCTTATAAAGTTAAAAAACGTTAACAGGAAACAAACTTACCTAATTGCATGTCGTTGTATACCAACGTTTAGTATATACAAACAATACCATCCTACTTCATACAACATAGTTAACGAAGTATTTTGGGAATATTGAATAAGATTTCCACGTCCCAACTGTAAGCTAATTGGAAAACTTCCGACTCACCGTTCCCCCGCAGTCCTCCATTGAGTACCATACCACGACACGAACTAATACTTAAACTGCACCGACGACAACAAACACTTCACCTTGCGCTCTAAGGGAGCTATTTTTGAACCAATAACAAGTGTAATGTTTATATTTTGTCCGCGGGGGACAAAGCGACCGGGACTTACCGTGGCTGTGGGCTGACTGGATGCGCGCGCTGCCGCGTCGTCATGGCAACGGTAGCTTACTGCCACCAAAATGTGCTTTGAGAATGGCACGTTTCGGAAGAGGAAACGTGATGAGGCTGATAGCGGAAAAAGTTTTCCGAATTCAAAAGCTGTGGATTTACATAATACTGTCCGGGGGGTCGCCCCGTGGCCTATATATGTATGTATGCTGAAGCTTTTAAACCACGGTAGTGGTCGTGACCTATTTCCTGGAGCCTAAGGTACAAAATTATTGTTTCGGTTCATGTCAATGTCGATCGATTATTATTAATTCATTCAAATAAAAAATCGTATAAAGAAGCCATGGTGGCCGAGTTATTCGAGTAGTCACTTGTAGCACAGAGATGTCAGTTTGAGTTTTTCTGAACTTAAGTAAGTGATTAGCTACGCCACGAGCTTAACGGTGAAGGAAAACTTTGAGAGATAAACCTACATACGGCTGAGAAGCAATTCAAAGGCGTATGTAAAATTGTGCTTGAGTAACGGCGATGGGCTCGCCATCTGTCACACACACATTTTCAAACAAAAACATTTTATTATATTATCAATTTTCTATAATTATAAAATAAAATAAATATCTAGGGACGATTACCTGCCTGATGAACTATGGAAATAGGACAACGACATACACAATGGCATTGAAAATTTTAATTTTAATATCCGACATAAAAGTTCTACACACTGAAAAATTTCTACACATGACACAAATATATCTTACCGGGAATTGCATCGACGTAAGGCTTTGTCAAAAATACTCAATGCAAGCCTATGTCTACCTACTAATTAGCTTTTGATTTTCAACTCTGCCGTCATAAGGAATAAAGACGCATATGACATTACCTTGGAATTGTGTTAAGACATCATTAGAATTAGTTAAAGGAGAAGCTTGTACAAGGATTTTTCATTTTGCTTTAAACACCCAAAACCTTTAAAGTGGAATTTGTTGAAGCTCTTCAACAAACTCCACTCGTATACATTACATTCGCACGGACATCTGAGTATGCACTCTACTCGTATTGCGTAGCGCCTGATGATATTACATTAGCAAATATTAGATTACACGTTTTGCTCTCAAATGAATGTCAAGTAGGATAATACATTCCTAATGTTAGCACTTTACTCGGAGCTATTCTAGGCATCAGCAATTTGAAAACATACTGCTATAACTATAATTATTAACTTTATAGACATAAACTAGTTTGCTCATCACGGTAGTAATACAAAAATATTGGCACTGCAAATTTTACATCAATCATGAATTAATTTCTGCATTCTTATATTAATTCTTTCATTCATTCAATTACTCATTCATTCATTCATTTATACATTTTTACTGAGCCTTAGTAAAGAGGTATCTAGTTGGTCATCACAAGTGTCTACCTGTCTAGTTGAATCAAAACACATACATTATTAGTAATTCACAGAATATTAATATACATTTTAACCGCAAATATAAATTGGATGCCAGTACGAGCGTGCGGTCCAATTAATTCCGTTAATAAATTTCATTCAGTCGCTAGTTTTTCCTCGTATTATGACAAGCTACAAACAGATCATTTATTCTGATTCACCCCCGCTTTGTGCGGTATAGAGCTATGGCCTAACGGGAAATCCAACTGACACCCTCGATGATTCGTTATCAACTACTGCTGACTGAGTCAATATGTATGAACTCCGGAAATGTTGGAGTTAAGACTACCGCTGCCTACTTTTCATTCTTTTAATTTCTTTTCGTGTTAGTCTACTTCGGATAGTCAATTGTTTAAACTCTCAATGGTCTAGTACTACGGAGTTGTGCCCCGCGATATCACCAGAGGTTTTTTTTTTGGCAGATCTAGTACTCGAAACCGGAGAGCATGTACGAAAAGACTAATGAATGTGGACAAAGTGAAATAGGTATACAAGTCTAGAGAGAACTGGCGCTCTACTCTGTATATCAAACACATCCGTTGTGTTAATCAGTTAATCGCCTATCTCTGAACTATATTTAATTCAATTCTGGATGGAATTGAATGACATTTTGTATGAAGGTGGAACAAATGTCCTGACAAAATTTGGCATTAATCATATCAGTAGCATTTTAAGTTTACTTATGAATAACTCACCCAAATCGTGGCCATATAAAGTGATTACTCATACCGTCACATGAAGCCTACCTACCTACAAAATCCTTGCAGGATACAGACCACTTTTAGCTAAAGATAAAATTTCGAAGCCATTGCTTACATTGAACGAAGCTTACACGACTTAGAAAAGAAAATGAGTGTTAAAACGATAATGTGTAGGTTGAATATTGCTTAAAAACATTTTTAGCCGGGATAATTTTTTAACCATTACTCATTCATTCGTGATATGAGTCAATCATTCGTATAAAAAGCTATAGGATCCGTTCATTCGTTACTCCCGCATTTAATACAAAGGTGGAACTATTTAATTTACAGTTTACGATAAAAAATACTCGCTTTTTTGTTTGAATTTACATTTTTATGTAACAAAATTCAGTGTCGATTCATTTGCCTCAAATGTAGTACGCGTTGGTAGCTCTCAGTGAAAAGATTACCTACATTTAACTGTTCAATATGGATTGGAAAATATTGCTTGGAATTGTGAGTTTACTATAATTTTAAAGCCTTCTAGCGGTCAGATCTCCTAACTACGAAACATGAGGGTGCGAGTTCATTTCTCGCTGAGGGCAGATGTTTGTGTGAAGAACACGAGTGTTTGTACCGAAGTCTTGGATGTTCTATTAATTTATGTATATGCCTTTCTATGTATATCTTTATCTAGTGTCCATAGAACATGGTTTGCTTTGTATTATAATAAAGGTATTTATTATTATTCTTATTAAAGTAATGTACACCCTATTTTCTACTACTAACCTTGACATAAGATTAATCAATCAATCAGAAATTTTATGATAACACGTATAATTCTGTGTGTAAATATTCTGGGTGTAAAAGAAATAGAATAGTTGACTTTTAAAAGTTGCAGAATGTATTAAATATATCCTCATGACGATGCAATAAAGCAAATAGGACCAAAGATTAAATGACAATATTATTAGAGGTAGAAATTAGAGGTTTAAAGAATTTATTATCAGCAAAGACAGTAATATTCACTCCGAAACATGGTCTTATGGGTTTTTTTAGAAGCAATA
>JACCPG010004062.1:0-15151 GCA_016069955.1 Drepana arcuata | reverse complement strand
TTGCAGATTGTTCTGTTCGTTATAAAGGAGGTTCTTGGCTGTCTTTATTATTGGATGATTTGTGTCAACCTGTAAACAAATAAAATTGTAAAAAAAGTATGCAATATAACATTGATACTTAATAGATTTTGAGTTCATACGCAATTAAAGTTTCCGTGTTAGTTGTCGAACAGGAAACAACCTTGTACCGTCACATGGCCTACACACCATTTATAAAGTATTACATAATATTGCGTTCATAATAAAAATAAAAGTTTCCGCTTGCGTTATTTTAACAAACCTCTATTGTGGTATAATCATTACATAGTAGAGTTGAAGTTTAAGCTCTATTTAATGAAATATTGATGAGAATGTCTTAATAATGGTACTTACAACTTTACGCAAATGCATGGCCAAATTTGCGAATTCGTCGCTCAATAACCATCGTAGATTCATGAAAGAGGTCGGATATCCTACTATTTTCTCAGCTTCTCTTATAATTTTGCTCCACTGCGCTATAGGAGGTTGAAATACGAAGTCTTCTTGAGTAAGGTTGGTCAAAGTTGACTCCAATCGTATTCGTTGTGATAACAGCGTCACACGGCGTAATTGACGCACTAGAGTGTAAGACATTTTAGGATATGTATTAACTATCAACAGTACGACAGCACGTAAACAATATTTATAACATTTTAATAATCTCAATGCGAAACACTGTGCCCTTCAAACTGAGAGCCGCGAACAACATATTCTAATTCACTTATCCATTTGACATTTCCTGCTAACGTTCAGAAATTGTTCCCACTAAAATATTAAGTTTTGTTTCAGAATTAAGTGCTGATACACATGAGATACAAATGTAATTTGATGGAAAATAAACCTAATCAAAACTTGCACAACATTGTGTATTTGTCGATTTTTCTTTACTCTTGTTTATGTTTCTTTTTGATTTCTGAACGAATACTGAGAACCGCGCGCGCGGCATTTTAAAGATAAATTATTATACTTGGTTACGAGTATTTTTATTGGACTATTTATTTCAAGTTTTTTATTGGCCAAAAGTGTAAAATTGTGATAAAAATTACACACTTTATTGATAAGATGCTCGAAACGTTTTCGCTAAGTGGTATATTTGTTATCATTCCCTTTTTCCAAGTCATGAAATAGAGATAAGATAACTTAAATACGTTCATAAACGAGATTATCATAAGCTTGATACTCTTTGGGCTATAATTTTAATTATTTACTATTTGTTAGTGTGGAATCGTTAGGTATAATTATTTTATAAATTTGACTCGCAGTAGGTCACGAAGAGTGTTTGATATATTGTAACAATATTTTGTATTCAAGATCAATTTCACGGCTGTCAAACACCCACATGAGACATTAACTGTTGATAACTATGCAGGTATATGTTACTCCAAGTCTGGCAAAGAAGCGTAAGACCCGCCAAATGTTAAGCGGTTATCGTATGACTTAATAGGTACAGGCCTCGTCAGGATTTCAATATACAACACGGAAATAAACTCCTCATTTTGTTATTTAGAAAATATAAAAAAATTAAGCGACTTCCAAATTTATGAAGAGAGTGGCAGGCAGTGCCTGTCCTGTGGGGGAAAATGGAATGGAAAAACAAGATAAAAAAACTCCTTCTTTTCCATTATTTAGAAGGCAGTGCTATGTACACATAAATGTAATAGTTTTTTTTTCGAATCCCTCAATAATAGCATAACTCTAAAAATAATTGTTTTATTTCAAAACAATTATTTTTAGAGTCAAACATTATTTGTTAAAATTTGATGCTCATTACAAAAAGGCCAGGTGAGAACGCTACATTATTTAAACTTTTTAAATATACGTTTACATCGCCGTTAAAAAAATAAACGTCTGTGGTGGTTAACAAAAAGGCGCGCTTATAAATATGCATAGGGTAATTTTTGAACGAGAAACCCTTAATAAGTGAGGTGCGCTCCTCGGGCCGGCGGTAAATTGCTTCTTCGGTTATTATTCTACCCATCGCCAATCCTATCCATTTAAAACCAATTATGTTTTATTATGGCACGACAGAGATGGAATATTTTGTTTCCAAAGTGCGAAAGGGACGCCGTTACGCTGACCACAACGTAGTACTAAACTAACCAAAGCGCTTTTTGTTTCTTTTCTTTTTTTACAAAGTGCGCACACATAGGCACGGGCGCGCTGTCTTGATGCCTGCTCGTGAATGGAGGCCTAATGGATGCTTGGAAATATAAAATTAAATCGGATATAATGAGTTACATAGGCTATCACGAACGCGAGGGATCGATGGGTCGTGGAAGCCTTTTGTTCTTGGGGTCAACGCCCGCGAACGTTTTTAGTAGGTAATTAAAATTTGTATGTTTTTTTATGGTATTGCGCTTTTAATATGGTGTTTTAAGTTGTACGTTAATGGATTGTGGGATATTGTAGTACGCTTTGGGTCGAGTCACGGTGACTGGGCTGTAATACCTACCTCGTGTTAGGCTTCATCAGATTAAGGCACTCTTGTCTGAAGTTACCTTTGACCTATGGAGATTAGATCAATTAAGATTCTCATAGGATGATCTGACCGGAGGCTGGGTTTGTTAGTGAGATACATATATCAGTATCTTGTAGAAGCGTGTTGCTCGTGTCCTTCGAAATCCTGAAGTAAAGGTGAAAATACTCAAGTAGCCAATTTTTATTGTATCTTGATCAAAGAAGCTGTGGTAGCAGAGTGGTTGGAGTCCCCGAAGGGTTAGGCATAAGTGTGTAGGTAGAAGACGTCAACGTGACAGATGGCGAGTCCATCGCCGTTTCTCAACGACAAATAATACATACGTCTTTGAATGTCTCCTCAAAGGCTTCCTTTCGATGTTTTCCTTCAACATAGAGTTCGCTAATCACTGTAGTTGCTTAAATTCCGAAAAACTCATGGGTGTGTATTACACCTATACACCTCTGCCTACCCCTTCGGGGACCCTTGTGGGAAGGCGTGAGGATATATAACTCATTGGTACAGTCGGGATTCGAATTTGCAACCTTTGTGTTGCAGGCGACGACTGAAACCTTAAACCCTGGGTTTAGCGCCCCGTGGAGAGTACAGCATGGAGTTCTCAAGAAGGATATGAAAAAACTCCTGCAGAGTCCATGGACCTCGGTTACCGCTTACCTTACTTACTTGATCATCATATCATCACGCCGAGTCCCTGGGGTAGACAGGGAGTACAAAGCGCCAGGTCTCTCTAGGCTTACATACTTCTTTCGCTTCGTCCACATTCATCAGTCTCTTAATACATGCTCGTCGGTTTCTAGTAGGTACTCTTGACGTTCCGTACTTGAGCGTCCGATCGATTTGATCCAGGTAGTTGGAACGTGGTCTTCCTCTGCCTCTTCTTGCACACACTTTTGCTTTATTTAACTTACTTTAAGGGTTCCAATATCATATTGAAGGAAACACACAATATTGGCACAAGTTCCACGCATACATGAAGATTGAATGCAACGTCAGTCGGTATGCAGATCTGTCTGAATGGCGCATTAGCGTACAATCGCACAATGAAGGCGCGCCGCTTTTATCTCGCCGACAAAGTTTCAATTTTGAATTTTTTTTTGGCTTTGTTTAACTACTGATGAAGATGAAGATTGAATGGCCTTCAGACTGCTGTTTAACAAAAATTTACATTTTAAATACTTTAATGTAAAGCCGTGGTGGCCGAGTTCAAGTTGCCTGCGACTCAAACATCGCAAGTTCGAATCCCGACTGTACATACTTGTTCTTAACTTAAGTACAGTGTATTAGTCACACCACGAGATTTACGGTGAAGGAAACCATCGAGAGGGAACCTGCATACGTCTGAGATGTAGTTCAAAGGCGTATGTATAGTCGTGCTTGAGTTACGGCGTTGGACTCGCCATCTATCACGTAGGCACCTAAAATATCTCTGGCGGAAAGTGGGTGTGTGGGTATTACCTATACACCTCTGCCTACCCCTTCGGGGACCCTTGTGGGAAGGCGTGAGGATATATAACAATCCTTGATGCGGATTATATATCATGCTAAAATTTCACCTCGATCGGTGCAGAACTTTTTGAGTTTTTGAAGCGTACACTAACCAACATAACATTTTTATATATAAATACACTAGCCCGGCTTCGCGCGGGTGGACATTTATTAATTAAACATTTTGCCATAAAATGTTTTTTTCTTCTTGCAATTAAAATAGCCTATATTAATCAGTGATAATGTAGCATTCAAATGGTGAAAGAATATTTAAAATCGGTCCAGTACTTTTTGAGCCAATTCGTTACAAACATACTTACAAAATCTTTCCTTTTAATATTAGTATAGATGTCTGAAAATGCTTTGGTGTTTGGCACCAACCAAGTCTTGTTCTGTACGATTTTAAAGATGGTTTTGTTAGAGACGTTCGGTTTGTGGCGGCAGCTTAAAGTGTAGTTCTCAATAAGGATGTATTATAGTTGTGCATGGATCGCCTAGTAAAAATCAAAATCAAATTCTAAATATCTTATTTCACAAAGGCCTTATAAAACGAGAAAGGTGCACGGTTCATGTTGGTCGTTTCCATGGAGAAGATGTGATGCAGGTGTTCAAAGGCAGTGGTAAGCTTGCCATGCAGCGGATTGTGTGCATGTTTCCCTAGTACTTTAAACAAAAAATAGATTTGTGACATTACTTCTATTGTATTGTATATCATAATGTAGTTGTATTTTGTAGTATTGGTATCCTTTAATTAAACCTCTCATCGTTCATATTAACACAACCACCAACCAATTGATTAATATGTAAAAGAATTTGAAAATAATAATACAATTTATTTGTTCATACAACCTACAGGCACTTTATAAGAAGATTAGTTCCGCTATTGCATACTAGATGGCGGTACGAGTAACGATTTTAAGAACAAGGGACGGTCGCTCGCAAAAATATACTTGAAGGTTAGAGGTAAATTAGAACTGACTTGATTTTTCAGGTGGGCTTCACTGTACGGAGGAAAGCAGAGTTAAGATCTAAGATTTGATAGCCATAAAGGACGTCGTTCCCAAGAATTTTTAAAATACATTTTTTTTACTACCATCATCACGCCAATTCCATCTCGGGGTGTGCAGAGAGCGCAAAGCGCCAAGTCTCTCTAGAATAAAAGAACTCTTTCGCTTTGTCCACAATCATCGAACTTTTTGCGCATGCGCGTCAGTTTGATCGAAGGATAGGAAAATCCTTGGGACTCCGATCGATTTGATCTAGCTTGGACGTGGTCTTCCTCTGTCTCTTCTTGGGCACACTATCACATTACTACTATTTCGTCAGTGTTTCTTCACTGATGCTTTCTATTGGCTATACTAACGTAAAATGCCTTTTTTATTGTTGCGGATTCTATGTTATCTTATATCATCACGCCTTCCCACCAGGGTCCCTGAAGGCGCAGGCAGAGGTGTATAGGAAGTACCCATATACTCACTTTCCGCCAAAGATATATTTCAGGTGCCAACGTGACAGATGGCGAGTCCATCGCCGTTACTTATGCAAGACTGCATACGCCTTTGAATGTCTTCTTAACCTTCGAGAGGAAACCAGCATGATTCCTCTCGATGTGTTCTTTCAGCGTAAATCTCGCGGTGGGATTAATCACTGTATTTTTTATACCACATGGGAGGCAAACAAGCATGCGGTCCGCCTGATGGTAAGCGGTTACCGCCGCCTATGGACGCTTGCAGCAACAGGGGAATCAATCGCGCGTTGCCGACCCTGCAGGAATCTTTTCACACCCTTCTTGAAGAACTCCATGCTGTACTCTCCAGGGAAGACCTCAACGGGGAGCTCATTCCACAGCCTGAGCGTTCGCGGAAGAAAACTCCTTTGGAAGCGCACAGTGCGAGACCTTTGTGGTTCCAAGGTATGGGGATGAAGTCCCCGTCGACGGATTAAGTTCCGGAAAACTCTTTCGTACAGTCGGGATTTGAACATGCAAACTTTGTGTTACAGGCTCACTACTCGAACCACTCGGCCATCACGGCTATTTACCCTACACTATATAATACATTATATACAGTCTTATTATACAAATAACTTAAAAAATCCACAATAAGCTTGGGTTTCCATTTTTATATATCCTCACGCCTTCCCTCAAGGGTCCCCGGCATACCCACTATAAATTCGGAATTATTAAAATACCAACCTTAACGTTTTGTTCTTGAAACAAAGAATTGCCAACAAGAACGGAATGGGAATTATTACAAGTATCTTTAATATATTATTTATACGATGTTGTAAAGTTATTAAAACACATAAAATGTACTTTAAAATTATTATTTTACTATCCTTGCCAACGTGTTATTTCTTAATTAATTAATTTCAAATGAACGCGTCCATTATGAAGTGTAGATATTAAAATCAATAATAGTTTTGAGACCGCTAAAGATATTAACAAACATGGTTAAAAACGCTTAAACCAGGTGTTGTGCAGTTCCGTTTTATGAAGTAGTTTTATGTGATCGTAAAATAGCACTTTACTAACGAGAAGGTAAGGAGTGTGTTTTATACTTTTTCTACTGCCTCGACTGGGGCTGAAGCCAAGAAACTCTACCTTTACATACATGCATACATACATTACGCTGAGTCACGGGGTAGGCAGGATTAAGTGCCATCATCATCATTTTCAGTGTCAGTATCATCTGTGATTAGTCACACCACGAGCTTTACAGTGAAGGAAACCTGGGACTAATCCCGCTGCCAACACAATATATCAATCCTCCCCCTCCCCAAGGAGCTCATTGCTAGAAACCTTGTTCACCGCGTAGGAACACAACACAAAAAAAATTTGATATTTGGCTACGGACTCCTATTAAGTGGAGGTCCTGCCCCAGTCGGGCAGCTCTGAATTCGAACGGGAAACCCGTTATGGCCTACATCTCTTAGTGTTGGTGTACCTTAATAAATAAAATATGAAGTATAATTCCGTGTATGTATTTGTATTTATCGAATGAAGAAAACCAGTAATTACCTCGTTACTTATACACTTCTGCCTAGTTATTGCTATCTTATCTAGGTATTCAGCCTAGGGCTGGCAAGCAATAGGAAAGGAGCTAATTAGCTAAAGTGAAATTAATTTCATTTTGTTCGTATCCCGCTGGCTTAATGTTGGATCTATAATAATAATATATCCTCACGCCTTCCCACAAGGGTCTCCGAAGGGGTAGGCAGAGGTGTATAGGTAATACCCACCACACACCCACTTTCCGCCAGAGGTATGTTGGATCTGTCTAACTATTACTGGCTACCAGATAGCTTTTGGATCGCTTGTCATGTTAGCCTGGTACATCGCACTATCGGGCAATGGCCCTTCATTAAGAGAACTGCCCGACTGGGGCAGGACCTCCACCTTATAGAAGTCCGTAGCCAAATAACACAATTTATTGTGCTGTGTTCCTACGCGGTAAATAAGGTTTCCAGTAATGAGCTCCTTGGGGAGGGGGGCGGATTGTTCTATTGTGTTGGCAGCAGAGAGATTAGTCCCATTATGCTGCCAACACAGCATAACTCTCCGAAAACAGAGTGGCAACGCTCAAGTGATACTTCGGTATTGTAAGCGTAAATAGGCTGCGGTAACCGTTTTCCATCCGGCGTGCCGTTTGCGTGTTTGCTACTCTTGTTGTATAAAAAAAAATATTCAGGTGTCTGAACAACATATGTCAAGTTACGTATGAAAATTTAGTTTCACTTCTGAGACGCTTGGGGCGCTGAGACTTTAAGGCCTGAGGCCGGACGGTCTCTGATGTCTCTGATGCCAAGGAGGATGGGTCGGCTCTGGTGTGGGACGCTACGTGTGTCGATACACTGGCTCCTTCCCATCTTCCTGACACATCGGTGGCGGCCGGCGCCGCTGCTGCTCAGCAGGAGTGCTCGCTCTGAGAATCAGCATTGCTATCCAGCGTGGCAATGCTGCTAGTCTTCTTGGCACTCGGGATACTGATTGGGATGACTGACATTGACATTTTTTTTTATCTAGTCATCACGCAGTCTTTCACAACGTAGGCAGAGAGTGAAGCGCGTTTTTTTTAGACTTACAAACTTCTTTCGATATCTACTTGCATGTCATGCTTACCGGTGTCGAGTACTCTTGACGTTCCCACTCTTGAGTAGGCTAGGTAGCTGGAACGTGGTCTTTCTCTGCCTATTCTCATAGACATCTAGAAGTACGAGTATATACTAAATAATAATGATAATTTTAATACTTTGGGACAATTCCACACGAATTGACACAGCCCCAAATAAAAGCAAAGCTTGTGTTATGGTAACTAGACAACGATGTATTTACTTATATAGATAGATATATACATAAATACATAGGACATCCAAGACTAAGGTACAAATACTCGTGTTCATCACACAAATATCTGCCCTCAGCTCTGAAGCGGGAATCGAACGCGCGACCTCAAGTTTCGCTGTCAGGAGTTCTAACCACTAGACCAGTAGTTAATTCGTCCATCCGTTACAGGAAAGGAAATAGATTGTCGTACGAGTGGGTGGCGGCCCTAGGTCCCATTGGTCTGGCGGCTAGATGGGACGGACGAGACGGTATAATGTGTTTCTGATTGCCTCGTTGTTGATCTGCGCCGTTGTGAAATTCAGTGTCTGCTGAAATATCCCCACATTAACCATAATTACAGTATTCTGCATTATGTGTTGCGCGAACGACATTCGTTAGTAGACCTTACGAAAGTAGAAAAGTAGATTGGTTAAAGTGACGATGTTAATATTTATTTATCCTCACGTCTTCCCACAAGGGTCCCCGAAGGGGTAGGCAGAGGTGTATAGGTAATACCCACACACCCACTTTCCGCCAGAGGTATATTAGGTGCCAACGTGACAGATGGCGAGTCCATCGCCGTTACTCAAGCACGACTATACATACGCCTTTTGATTTCTTCTCAGACGTATGCAGGTTACCTCTCGATGTTTTCCTTCACCGTAAAGCTCGTGGTGTGACTAATCACTGTACTTAAGTTCAGAAAAACTCATTGGTACAGTCGGGATTCGAACTTACGACCTTTGCGTCGCAGGCAACTTCTCGAACCACTCGGCCACCGCGGCTCTCTAGGTTATAGTAATATGCGTTATTATAATTTATGGGTATGTATGTATGTGTGCGTGTTTGTGTGTGTGTGAGTGTGTGTGTGCCTATAGGTATATGTCGATGTTTAGGAATTTAATTATTTGTGTCATTAAAGCTCACATTTACGAATATTTTTTCATGTTGCGTAGTCCTTCTTCGATCGATATATTATTATTACTATAACCTTGTACTCTTAAGTAATTTAATATTTTTCTATTGTGTAGTCTAGAGCAGTCTCCATACACAGGCATTATTTGCTTAAAAGGAGGCTCATGTCTTTTTTTACCGCAATAAAGTATAAATTATTATTATTAAACTACGTTATTGACAGTCTTAGACAGTGTGAGGTAGGTACATAGTTCTTTGGCTCACGGAGCCAACCCAGCAACGTTATATATCAGTTATAGTAGGTAGCGAGTGCCGCTCTGAAACTAAAGTTAAATTTGCAAGTGATAGATATGCGAGGTGCTCGCGGAATGTAATTTTCACACGCTGCCGACGTCACGGGCCCTCGCTGCGACTCCACCCCCCGATACCCCCCACCCGGTAGGCCAGGAGCTGGACACATAACTCAATAATATTGCACTTTTTTGTACTGCTGAGTTTTCCAGTCCAGCTCCCTCCATCGCGAATCAGCAACTTACTAAGTTGGAGTCCGAACTTCACTGGGGAGTTCTCTTTGCTTGGTGCCTAAGAAGTGATAGGCTGGAGATTTTGTTCTGGGCTCATTGTTCGATTAAGTAACAAAATTTATTTAGTAAAGTGGCACAAATGCGACCTGTCTGATGGGTACTTACAATCTTGCTACCAAGGTATCCCGACTGTGGGAACTTTTCATGTTCTTGAGGTTTGCAGGGAGACCTCAACGGAGTTGATTTAATAATTGTTATATAAATGTTTCATTAAATTAATAAAAAAATAAAAACCTAAATAGTACTGCTATGATTAAGTGAGTATTCATTAACCTTCGTTCATGTCACATGCACGTACTAATTGTAACAAAACATGCATAAAATTAACAATACATATTTATACAAGAAACTTTCGCCGCAACTTTATTTGGGTGTTAACGTGACGAAGACGAGTCAAGCCTGTCATTGTTTGTACATTAAATGAAGTCTTTCAATATGACATTTATTTACAATAACAACAATTAACAATATTTACAAAGAACAGTTTAAACTTACTACTTACAGGTAAAATATTTGTCCCAAATCGGTATCCTGAGGCTAGTCTTCGAGGCAACGTGCCAAGTAGACTAGCAGCATTGCCACACCGGATAGCAATTCTGATCTGTAATTAAATCTTTTCATTTCTTCTCGAATGTTCACAGGTCTCCTCTCGAGGTTTTACGACATCATAAGCTCACGGTGACGTCATTGTATTTAAGTATTGCCATGTTTGAAAATTTAAAAATAACTGCCTCGAAAATGTGTCTGACTCTCGGCCTACCACCCCGCGTCTCAGGACGGATGCTCCGGAAAATTGCTACAATGATTGTACCAGGAATTCCGAAATGAAGGAAATGTACTTAGATCCGACTCCTCTGGCTCTGCGACTATCTACTGTTCATAATAATTGCATTGTTCGGGAGTTTGCCAACTCGTTTTGGCTTTTTATTTTATCCTCAAATTACCTTTTTAACGTTCATTTTTTTTATCAACTTATGCGTTGTGGATGCTTGGTTACAGGTTATAAATCGTATTGAATAAAAAATATTTAAATCTAAATCTTGTCATGATATGGATACTCGTCTTTCAATCGCATATTAGTAGAACATTTTTGTCTTGCACCCTATTGCCGTATTGTGGTTACTATAATATAGTACTAATACGTAATATATTTATATAATTATAAATATAATATAAGATATTATATCTCTCTCTATTTTTATATTTTCGTATGTTGTTTGAAAAGCGATAAAACCAAAGAACAGGCTGACGCCGCCGCTGTACCAGGGCACCATAAAACACTACATGTCGATATCTTTCAATAATCCAATCAAAGCGGCTCGCGGCCAACTAATGTTATTGTCAAACCTACAGCCATTATCTGCGCACAAGCGAACATCTGAATGTCCAGTCACGTAACCGAACATAGAGACAGCTATATGTACTAAATTATAGATGAGAAAGAGACAAAGCAACGATGTAAACAATCGGATTAGTGCCCGCATCGAATGGCCATATTATGAATTGTACGACAGTTGATTTTTTACTTTACCCCAACGAATTAAAGTATAATATTGCATTGTACCAAAATATTTTTAAATTTCGAAAACACTTGATATTCCCAGCTCATTCCGTTAACACAAATCAGGTCTTCAGTATATAAGTTAGGGTTGAAATTCAATCAGTGATATGTTAGTTGGGTTGTAAGAGTAGGATTCATTAGTCAAGCTTGGCGAAGTGGCGCCATCTATCTTGTGTTTCTCTTATTGACAAGGATGTCACAGAAGGAATCGGAATGA
Organism: Drepana arcuata; assembly: GCA_016069955.1. Lineage (NCBI taxonomy): Eukaryota > Metazoa > Arthropoda > Insecta > Lepidoptera > Drepanidae > Drepana > Drepana arcuata. Next base: position 3,571 of record JACCPG010004062.1, on the reverse strand, counting down.
GGTAATAAAGAAATTGCAATCCCTTTTATATATTGTATGTCCTTAGCAATGCTAACGGCTAGTAATGAATGCGGCTCAATCTAAAGGCTTTTTAAAGTGCCGACGCTATTTGTGGAATATATATTTTATACATAAGCCGTGGTGGCCGAGTGGTTCGAGTAGTTGCCTGCGAAACAAAGATCGCAAGTTCGAATCCCGACTGTACCAATGAGTTTTTCTGAACTTAAGTACAGTGAAGTACGAAAACATCGAGAGAAAACCTGCATACGTCTGAAATTTGTTCCGTGATAGCATACATACATTTAATACAAGCCGATTGCCTAACCGGGTAGGATGGGGAGAAAAGCACCAAGTTTTTCCAGACTTCAGATCTCTTTCGCTTCCCCTACATGTTCTCAAGTTTCAAGTTCTCTTGTCGTTTCTATCTTCGAGTGTCTGGTCGATGGAAAGTAAGTTAAGGAAAAGTAGTTACTCGTTATGCAAAGATTGTAAATTCGAAATCGATAAATGTCATCGCGAGGAAAGCTCGTAGAAGAAATTCAAAGAAGTATGAAATGTGCTCGAGACATGTATAGGGTCACGTTGACACCTAATTAGATTAGATTAGGGTGCTGTTCCACCTCTGCCTACCCCTTCCGGGATCCCTGCGGGAACAATATAAATACTCCATAGTTTCCAAACATCTTCATTTCAATCGTATCTTAGTAAATCATCCTAGTTTCATGCGCTCCTAGTTCATTGAAATATTTACTCAGACATGCTTGCCTGGTACCCGTAATATCCATTTCTCCTTGTAAACTGGCCGCATACTCTGTTTACTTAGCCACAGCTGGGCAATTCATCATTTTCAGTAGATACTATGTTATCCTAGTACCGTTTTCCTGAAAATGTATAATATTTTTAATTTAATATCTGCTGATGATACTTTTAGATCAAATATTTTTGTATCTGTCAATAGTTAGTTTAAATTGTTATTGTAAATAAAAAAAAGTATAACTGATCTTTCTTTAATTTATGATTTAAACACGATTTTTGCAGGGAGACCGGCGCCGGTAACCGTTTACCATCAGGCGAACCACGTGCTTATTTGCTGTCTTCATGGAATAAAGACAATCTCGTATCATTTCGAAGGCTTGCTTGAGCGACATACTCTCACTATTCGTCACGCTGTAATGATCGAACGCTTTATATCATTCCGGTATAGACTTCCTCTATTCTATGTTATCCTGGTACTATAAATAAATAACAGTGAGTGGCGAATTTGATGCGGTTCGTGTTAGATGGCACGCAACGATGCGACGCATTGTATGCCACGCAATTTAGTGCATGGCGTAATGGACGTGATGTTAATAATACTTCTTTGTTCAATTACGGTTTAGTTACACGTGTTTTTGCGTATTTGGAATATATACAGTATACTAAACAGACGTGTCACATAAGGGTCGCCGCAGAGGTATGCGAAGGTGTGATAAGAACCTCTTTTCGCCGGAAATACATTTAAATCTGACCGATGACGGTTCGTTATCGATTCTCAAGGGTACATACCCCGGATTGATTTCATTCACTGTAAAATTCGTGGTGTGATAAATTACTGTAGTTAGGTTCAGAAAAACCCTATGGTTGACCCTATAGATGCAAACGTGTTATATTAAATTCTAATAGATATAAATACTAATATTAGTAAGTAAGAGGCTTGAATCCGTAAATCTATTATTATATTTATTAAAATAGTTATTTTTTATTCTATGACCAGTTTATTGAGGAAAGCTATATATAATATATCAGGCTGCTACCAAAGGGAGTGCATAATCAGAAAATCAGGTGGCAGAACTAATCTAAACGTGGTTTGTGGTTACGTCAAGAAACACCCGCGCTATAAAAGTAACATTTTGTTAACTTTGTATGTTGCTTGAACTGGCTTTTAAAGTAAATTATGCCTAAGACACGGAAACAAATGACGAAATGAAAAACCTATTCTTAAAGTCTGTGAAATACGGTTACAATAACTTGAAACGTAAACGGAAATTTCCTACCGAAAAATCGTTAAATCGCGGACAGAGCCCGTTGGCCATCGCAGCAGTTATTTGGTCCATTAAACGTGAAATAGTTGGTTCGGATGGACCAGGGGCGCAGGGCGGAGAGGAGGTTTACATACGATTTATAGTTGCATCTAGCTGGATGTATAGTTAACAGCTCAAAACTATAAAGTTTGCATACAAAGCCGTGTACGATTCGTGAAATCAACAGTCGACTCTTGATCTTTTCGCTTAGGTACCAACCTTCATACAGTGGTCTTCTGTCATAAAAAAATAAAAAATGACATAATCGGCAACATGTGTCACCGATCATGTCATATCATAGTCGGTTTTGAATTTGGAATTGTATTCCCCTCTCTTTCTCTCTTTAAAATGTGGATGCACGGCAATGTTACTTGTAGTACATTGCTTGTAGCCGCTACGAGAGTTCACGCTGCGAAGCCATGTTCGCCTGGTAGGATCACGTGAACGTTTGGTCTCAGCATGACGTAGGCTTTGAACCGAACCGTCTGAGATAGCTACACGTTTGTTTCAAGCCAATGCAATATGGGATGTGTTTTTTTGAAATTTAATACACACAATTACTTATCGACTACTGTTTGCGTAAGCTGACGATTCTGATATTGCGCATGTATTTGTACAATATCTGAAAAGGAGGCATATGTGACGTTAAAATGTGGATGAAGCGAAAGAAGTTTTTACTTAAGTCTGAAGAGAACTGGCGCTCTACTCTCGTGAGGAGCTTGGCGTAATATATTCATCAGTCTCTTCTTTTATGCTCGGCAATTTCGATTACTTTTGACGTGACTATCCTTGATACATTCAAGGATCACTCTTTTTGTTTTTTTTTTATAACACTAGGGTGGCATACAAGCATGCGGTCCTAATGGTAAGCGGTTACCGCCGCATATGTAAGCTTGCAACACCAGGGGTATCAATCGCGCGTTGCCGACCCTGCAAGAATCTTTTCACACCCTTCTTGAAGAAATCCATTTATCGAGTATGTTTTTACTGAAAAAATTAAATTATTTTGTCTAATGTTCTACTCTTTTAGTACCTTTATAAGTTTAAGAATGCTATCAATAATTGTAATTTTAACAATTTTATTTAACCATACATATATATAAACATGTTCCATATTAAGTTAAACAACCTGTAGAAGCGCTAGACAGCGAATGATTAATTACAGCAGGGCATTGACAACACAGGTCCTGCTGCAATAGAGACTGACTAGCCACCGATTGCTGCCAGGCTTGGAGAAGTACTGTACATAATAATAATAATAATAAATATGAGCCGTGGTGGCCGAGTGGTTCGAGCAGTTGCCTGCGACGCAAAGGTCGCAAGTTCGAATCCCGACTGTACCAATGAGTTTTTCTAAGCTTAAGTACAGTGATTAGTCACACCACGAGCTTTACGGTGAAGGAAAACATCGAGAGGAAACCTGCATACGTCCGAGAAGAAATTCAAAGGCGTATGTATAATCGTGCTGGAGTAACGGCGATGGACTCGCCATCTGTGACGTTGGCACCTAA
>JACCPG010004061.1:0-10256 GCA_016069955.1 Drepana arcuata | reverse complement strand
ATTATCTAACTAATATTATAAATGTGAAAGATTGTAAGTTTGAATGTTTGCGGTTCTTTCACGGCCAAACGGCTGAACCGATTTGGCTGAAAGTTGAAATGGTGATAGCTCATACCTAGGAATAGGACATAGAACTTTTTTTTAGTCAAAGCTCTTATATTCTGATGTGAGATGCTCTTTCACGGCACAGCGGCTGAACCGATTCTAGCAGGAAAATCTCCAGAGCTACTTTCTCGAACTCCACGCGGGCGAAGCCGCGGGCATAAGCTATTTTATCATAAAAGTACACAATTTATAGGCCAATCATTTCATTTTTGAGTAGTACTGTGCCAATCATAGAGGGACATGCAATAAGGTAAAAAATAACAAATCTAAATATTTCTGAGCAAAGAGATGCTGTAACTAATATCTCTAGCGAAGCATATATGCTTCTATATCATGCTTTGTCATATTATTAGATCCGTGGTGGCCGAGTGATTTGGGACGATCTCCCGACTCACGTATCAATGAGTTTTTCAGATCTACCGTGATTAATCACACCACGAATTTTTCAATCAAGAAAAACATTTAAAGAAACTATGTGGTGAAATATAAGTTAAAATCTTTTGTACCCACGTAGTTGTTGTAATAAGTAAAAGTTTAAGTACACTTAAGGTGAACCAATCATAAGTTTTATTTCTTTTGGGTCCAGAAAGCGTCCAGTTTTGGTAACCAGTTTCATAATGTTATCTCAAAGGCACTTTTCTTTCAGTCTGTTTTAGTGTACTTGTGATTTAGTTATAACAATTTCGAAATCATCCCTTTTTCGTTCACTTTTTCATGTTTCGGGCACTATGTACTTATTCGGTACGCCTTTCCTAGCATATATATGATAAAAATAATAATAATAATATATCCTCACGCCTTCCCACAAGGGTCACTGAAGGGGTACGCAGAAGTGTAAAGGTAACACCCAAACACCCACTTTCCGCCAGAGGTATATATATATATATATAGATATTTGTTTTTCAAATGGATTCCAAAGCTTTTTCCTGTCTACCGTATTTTTTTTAAATGGACCTCGTTTGCTGTGTGAATATATGTGTTTATCTGTTTATGAATATACGAGTGTAACAGAGGTAAAAAAATAGTACTGCCACCTTGTGAAATGTGCAGTAAGAAGTAACGAGGATGGCTTAAACTGAAATTTATTGATCTTAAAAATCAGTCCCATGGTGGGCGCCAAACTTTTAAGAGTAATAATTTATTGTAGCTTTATACAATTTTAGCACCTCTAGTGTTTATCGCAATCGATACCCTTTGGGAAAGCATTAAGTTTAAGTATAAGTACACACGATAAGAATATGTGTATTTTGGTTCCATATTATCATGAATATTTCTACGCGAACAATATTCACGTAGCACCAGTTGTCAACAAAGAGCATAAATATAAATTACATCACCCGCTTTATTATAACGAGGCTTGCCTTCCGGGTTAACGATCAACTTAACCCTTCACACAGTAAGCGGCACATCTGGCCTTTAAAGCTACTGTGTACAGTTCGCTTAGTGAGACCGTTCCGGCGATATACTACAATATTGTAGCTAGAGTATTATAGTAATTTATATCACCCTTTGGTAATTGTTGATAAAACTGACAACACATTATTAACGATTCTGCCAGTAAGAGCATAGAGATCTCCCGTTAAACATTCGAGTTGGCCGACTGGGCTAGACCTTTTAAAGGTCAAGTCCAGCTATAGCTAGGCTTGAAGCTTGAACTAAAGATCGCAGCCATATTACATTATGCGCTGAGTAATGTTCGCAGGAATACTTATGTATTAGATCATGACATGTCTTCCATGCTATTATTGGGTAACCCTGTAATGTGCTATAATTTATTATTTTAAGTTTAAGAACGTGAAAACTAAACATGTACGTGATTTTATATCTTTATTACATATGACTGATTTACATGAAATGTATATTATTGCATTTTAATGCAATAATAATAATAGTTTACTTACAATTATTTCACAGCAAAATAATAAATGCATAGGAACAAAACACATAATTCGAAACTCTAGGGCCGTGAAGATCAGATGCTCTTCATTTTTTTAAGGATGCCTTTTGAAGAAACTTTTTGAGGCCTCCCGTGACAAGAGGGCTGGCGAATATTTCGCTCAGCGAATCAGTATTGCCATACAACGTGGCAATGCCGCCAGTCTTCTTGGCATCCTTCTGCGTGACACAGATTTGGGACATTTATTCTATTTATAGGTAGTTTATATTGATTTGATGATTAGTCACACCACAAGCTTTATGGTGAAGGAAAACATCGTGAGGAAACCTGCATACGTCTGAGAAGTAATTCAAAGGCGCGTGTGCGGCGTAATGTATAGTCGTGCTTTTGTAACGGCGATGGACTCGCCATCTATCACGTTGGCACCTAATATACCTCGGCGGAAAGTGGGTGTGTGGGTATTACCCATACACCTCTGCCTACCCCTTCGGGGAACCTTGTGGGAAGGCGTGAGGATTATATTTATTATTACTTTGTGTTATAATACACCATACAATACACATGCGAGATTTTATCACTCATCTTTCCATATAATATGATGATAGTTAGTTATCCTAACTATCATCATATTATATCATTATGAACCTTTAGTTCAATACAGTAATATAATATACGCCCACTATTAGTATACCTAAAGAAATATTGGTTAACCCTATTGGCATTGGCCGTAAGCAGATAATTAATCCGAAGATTACACACGAACGACAAAAAAATTACATAAATCCATAATGATATTTCCAAGTAAGCCAAAATCATAAGGCATGTACTGAAAGAAAATAACATGTGTTCTGCTTTTATTGCTGCCATCAATTTCATAATTTTTTTCAGAAATTCCATAAATGTCAAGCTCATTTAATTGTTTATGCAACATACAGAATAATCGTTGACGATACACAAACAATATGAAATTGTATAGAAGTTCAAGTTTCAAGTCGATCGAACAATCAAGTCTAAATGAAACTGGCGCTCTTCTGAGGGACTCGGCGTCATGAGACATTATGTCTATAATTATAGTACGCTTTTGAATTATACACCCACAATTATACAATTATACAACCTTCAGCTGACTAGCTCCCTCCTATTTTCCTCTGTTTCAATTTGAGACTACGAGGCAAGCATGATAACAAATGGAATTTTTGTTAATCTCAGTGCTAGTATGTGTGGCATTAAAGCTACCTCTCGTATGCCTTATATCTTAAAGGTATAAGATATATTCTTATAACTTAATGGTACATTCACTGTCTTAAGTGAGCGTAAAATTTTCAATATTATGAAAATTATACTAAATCTTTTGTGAAAGTTCCTATAAGAAAGACGAGTCATTTAATAAAAGCAACTTAGATTGGGCCAATAAAAAGTAAATAGATGATTAATGAGAAAAGTTACTACAGTCCAGAACTTTCAACTTTGAAAATGTCTTCATTAACTCATTTTCAATTAATTACTATAGAAAAAGTTATTAATATACTTTAGCATTGTAAAATGTTATCTATAGTAGATTTTAATGAATTAGTTGTCAGTATAGAATGTAATCATTTTTTTACACTTCCCTCGTAACTGTTCAAGATTTCCTCCCAAAAGTAAACCATAATAACCGGCGTGGTATCGTGGGCACACATTATAGCTGTGTGCCACACGGCCGTTATTCAGTTACCAGGAAGTTTGTTTTTATTGAAAGACATTCAAGAGCTGAAGATATGTAGGAAATTCTTAGTACCGTTGCGTTGATTTTCTCGGAATGTCGACGATAGATAGAATGTCATACTTTGCGTTACTTGTGTGTTGCAAGCGTCCATAGGCGGTACTAACCGCTCACCATCAGCCGGGCCGCACGCTTATTTGTCCCCCTAGTAGTATAAAAAATAAATGGCGACGTACTAGCCATATGTCACGTTGGCACCTCTTGTGGGAAAGCGTATAACGTAGCGAAGGTATGTACAAATAATAATAATAATAATAATTGCCTTTATTCAGAACAACTTAACCTTATTACAATTATAAATTTAAAGTATATGCAGTTAAAAAAAGAAAAGTTTGGTAATTTTTTGAAGATCTGTCTGCCAATCGGCAAAGGCCTCATCCCACCTTTTCCATTCTGGTTTTCCTTTTTTATATTAAATACTTGACGTTTATAAAAGTTAGTACATTATAATTCTAGTTGAAATTAAACCATTCACTAACGAGTGCACTAAATTACATCCGAGTAGTTTGAACTACTATAATAATAGTGCAATTTGCTACCGCTCTTAATACATATTGAGAGCGCTTATTTTCATGGCGATATGCACAAAGTGAAACATTAATTAATTCAGAGTGCTCGACACATATCCATGGGTCAGTTTGTATAATAGCTAGTATTATTAAATTAATTGCAACAATTATCGCAGTTGCGAATAACTTTGTATAGCTTATAGCACACGTAAATGAGGTCGATAAGCAATCACTCAGTATTTGACAATATTATTATTTAAAACGTGACAGATGGCGAGTACATCGCCGAAACTCAAGCACGATTACATACGCCCTTGAAATTCTCAAACTTATGCAGGTATCCTCTCGATGTTTTCCTTCTGCGGAAGGCTCGTGGTGTGACTTATCTTAATCACTTAACTTAAGTTCAGAAAAACTGATTGCACGGTCGGGATTCGACCTTGCAATCTTTGTGTTGCAGGCAAAACTTCTCGAATCACTCGGCCCCCAGGGCTTTTAAAATCTTGTGGTTACCATACATACCTGTCATCGTACCGTTATTGTAGGTTATGATCCTAATTCAAGCGATAAGGAGAGACTTATAGAAGTCGTATATATCTGTCGCTTAATTATGATTGCAATAACATGTGATCTTTTCCTCATCTCGTTCCGTTTCGTCAGATTGAGGATAATATAAAAAAAGACAAATTTAAATACAGTCAACAAAAAATGAATGAAAAGTATTTATGCCAATTAGAAAATTGGTTCTTTATTATATTATAAGGAAATCGTCAAACGCATCATAATCACCGGAACACCCCCACACAGATACCTTAGCGCCGCGCCTCACGCACACTTGCGTATAGGGGGCTGCGTGGTGACGTCACGAGTGAGCGGAATAACCGATGAAGATTTTCACGAGTGCAATAAGGACGGAATATAGGCCAAGCACCGACCCACCTCCAATGATACACAGGCAGAAGCAGCTACGTACCCGCTACTTGGCTTGCAAATAAGGTTGTTCGCAAACTAAATACAACCCTTATTTTTATATCCGAATTTCTTACTTATTAAATACTCGTTGCACAGCGATTGGGCTTTTTTATAAAATAAAATCAAAAATAAATATATATCCCTGGTGGAAAGTGGGTGTGTGGGTATTACCTATACACCTCTGCCTACCCCTTCGTGGACCCTTATGGGAAGGCGTGAGGGCTTTTTATATTCTTTGTATTTGACTGAATAAAGTTTTTACGGGAGAGTAAAAACCGTTCTATAATAGGTAGTACCCACACACCCACTATCCGCCTGAGATATATTTTAGGTGCAAGGAGTCTATCGCCGTTATTTAAGCACGACCGTACGTACGCCTTCGAATTGCTTCTCAAACGTATGCGGGTTTCCTCTCGATGTTTTTCTTCATCGTAAAGCTCGTGGTGTGACTTATCACTGTACTTAAGTTCAGAAAAACTCATTGGTACAGTCGGGATTCGAACTTGCGACCTTTGCGTCGCAGGCAACTGCTCGAACCACTCGGCCACCACGGCTTATGATCATAATAAGATTATGATCATAAAAAATACATTACATACACAAATAATTTCCACTCCGCTGTTCAAACTGTTCGTCTATCTTGTCCTACAAACGGACAATGCGACTATTTCACCTGGATATCTGTAAAACTTCACAGTAGTAAAATAATCCTCGCTTACTTCAAGTGCGCCACCCGGCACTTGCATTCAACTCAATAAAAGGACACCGAAATCCGTTGTAAGCTTTGCCGAGAGTTTTCATGTTTATATTTGGTGTTATTATGGATAAAAGTCGATTTCTCTTCTACAATTATATTAGGCGAGACCTACGGAGGATTGCCGACAAGTGAATATATATCCTCACGCCTTCCCACAAGGGTCCCCGAAGGGGTAGGCAATACAAGTGGCATTGCTACTGGGTAGTGTAGTGTTGTATCCATGCGGCGTGTACGGTCTCCAGAATTCTACATGGCATGGCTGAACTAGGATCATTGTAGGTAATTAGAGCGCCATGGTAACGCATAGGCTAAAGAGGCAGAGATGCTTTCTTTGTTTTAACACGCCATTACTATTATTCCGATTTGATCAATTATTGTTGCATTCGATATCCCGTACACTGAAGAAGCTTCAGGCTATATTCCAACATGCTATTATCAAAAAGAAGTGACAACTTATCATAATATGTATACGTAAGAATGTAACGGGTGACCAACTAGTAATGGAGCAAAATACGTTGAGGAATGGGGAATTATACTTGTATAGATATATTTTTGAATGAATATTTTTTAATTAAGAAGACCGAAAGATTATGATGTATTTATTCAGACAGTAATAATGGAAGAAGTAGGTCGAGCTAAGAATTAAGCAACTTTCGTTGTGGGGCTTCCATATTTCCGCTCACGGCGATGCCGAAAAGGAAACCTCAAAAGAAATCAGGCGAACACAATAAATCAAATCTCCTCTAAATAACATACAGGTAATTTATGATATTGCGCATACCAAAAGCGTACTTAAATTATTTTCAAGAAAATCTCTGTTCTTCTACCTTTTTATTTAACTTTAGCCTCTTCACTTGTCAAGTATACTGGTTGACTGTGGTATTATTTGGCCCTAATTATAGAATATCTATATAATTATTATTTGTACTCTGTAATTATCACTACCAAAGCTAGTGTATATGTAATCTTAGGTTTCACATTACATGCTAAACTATTGTATTTTATATCTTGTCACTTTCTCACAAAAGCTTCCACCAGGGCCATCTTAAAGCTTAGAGCTAGGCTTTTGTCGGTATCTCTGATGCAGTTCCTTCCGTCCAGTGCAATCTTGGACCTACCTATGTCATGGACAATCTTTGACCTGACTCAGGTATGCTAATCTTAGTCTTCCTCTTCCCAAAAGGCTGATGTATACATATATAATTGTTATTTACATATAAATAGGGTCATCTCCCTAAGTAGGCTTACTTACAACAGGTGTACAGGTACAAATTTGTTCTCCATCTGTCGGTCCAAGAGCCCGTATTTTACGGCCTCTTTGATCCATATCAATGAACTATGGGACTACATCAACGTTTATTACAGGCCATATAGTTTTATGATGGCTATAGGGCAGACGTAAAACAGGCATGGATGTTCAACATCTGAAACTCTATGTGGTTTTAAATGACCGGTACTATTGTGTGAACTATCTTCAAGAGCTCACAAAGGCTGGGATATAACACCTTTCGCCAGATATATATATATTAGGTACCAACGTAACAGCTGTCACCACAACGTTGCGTTGTTACCATGTCGCAAACATTTCTTAAACGTATAGGGACTGCCATCCACGAAGATGCGCCCCACTATTCTTCCTTATGTAAGTTGGCAACCTTCCACTAATGTGTAAGTATTAGATAGAGTAGACGACCGTCTGGTCTAGTGGTTAGAGCTCCTGACTGCGAAACTTGAGGACGCGGGTTCGAATCCCGCTGAGGGCAGATATTTGTGTGATGAACACGAATATTTGTACCTTAGTCTTGTATGGCCTATGTATTTAAGTATATATCTATCTATATAAGTAAATATATCGTTTTCAGTTACCATAACACAAGCTTTTCTTAATTTGGAACTAGGTCAATTTGTGTGGAATTGTCCCAGGTATTTATTATTTATTATTATTATATTATCGGTACACACAGTCTACACTCATAGCTCATCTGTGTAACACGGTAATACACGCACACTACGATTAATAGACTCGCGTTATACTCCCCACATCCCGCAACTCCCTCGGCTTAAAATTGGTGGAGCGCCTCTTCGTGGATGGCACGATCTTTGCAGTTTTCTCTCGTTATTATTCTTCACCGTTAACTCTAAAACTCTAAAAAATAGCTTAAAACACCAAGTCTTTTCGAACCTCTGTTCACTCCATTTGATGCAAGGCAGCCAAACTAAAGATTTGAACTAAAGATTTTTATGATATTTACAATATACCAATTGCATTATTATTATTATACATTTTGTTTTGAACAATTACATACATATCATCACGCCAAGTCCCCAACGGGGTAGGCATAGATTGTAGAGCGCCAGTTCACTCTAGACTTGCATACCTCTTTCGCTTCGTCCATATTCATCAGTCTCATGTCTTCATATATGCTCGTCAGTTTCGAGTACTCTTGACATTCCCGTCCTTGAGTGTCCGATCGATTTGATCTAGGTAATTGGAACGTGGTCGTCCTCTAACTCTTCTTGCACACACTTTTGCTTTGTATATCTGTTTCATCAATCTTTCTTCACTCATCCTTTCTATATGTCCAAAACAACGTAACATGCCTTTGTTCATCTTTACAATGACGCCCTCATTCACTCATGTTGATTTACGAAAGTGGAATATAGAGTGGAATTTGATCTATTACTTACTAAAAAACGATATTTATCTTATCTAAAATGTTATTTTTTGTTTCAGGTAAGTTTTACACGAAATACTTATGCGACGGCGCAACGTCGAGATCGACAAATTCGTTCATATAATGAAATTTCGAAAGAAAACAGGCTGAATCAAGAAAGGTACGATATTAAATCCAATTTTCTATGTGACGCAATCGTCGTGCAGGGAACCGTTAGACGGAACGAACTGGCGTACATATTATATTTTTAAACATGGGGAAAAATTGCGGTCGACATTGTTTGTTATATTTCAAGAAACGTTAAGGGTTACATTTGGGGCCGCTCTGGTAACACATATGATACAATAATGAGTTTCCTAACAATAGGAAATAAAGAAAAACCCATTGGAGATATAGAAGTATACTTCTCTCAGGGATCAAAAGGTTCATACATCATGTGGTTATGTCTGAAAGAAGAGAAAAGTCCATGTTCCAAGTACCTAGATCGATCGATTGATGGAACACTAATGAATGTAGGCAAACCGAGAGGTGTGTAAGTCTCTGCATATTCTCTGAGAGACAGCGTGATGATAGTGAAGGTATTTACAACAGTACAATGCTGGCATCGCAACCTTTCGCGTGACCGGGATTTGGTGGTATATTTTGTTCTTAAATATGAACAGTGTACTCAGTTTAGTCTTTTCGTTATTATTATTTTTATTGATTAACTTAAAGAAATAACTTTAGCGCTATTAAATATTAATTTAAGCTTTTATACTAAGGAAATTTTGTTAACTCTCTATCTGTTTTCAACCCTTCCGATCGAGCACTACATTCAAATGTGACCTGTGAATGACCAGATATTCCTATCCAGTTCAACTGACTGGTAAGCGACTACCGCAGCTCATATAAGTATGTATGTACGTAACATTTATTGGATTTAGCAAAATCCACAATATCTTTATCTTATGCCTTGTCTGTCTCTCTTGGGAAAACCTCATCTCGACAACTGGGAGCTCACTCTTATTACTTACTTAGCGCTTTCTTAATTTCAAAGTATGTGATATATCTGTCGTTACGTCACATTGCCATTCGAGGCTAAGTAAGAAGCATATTAATTTTTGTGATAATAATATATTCCTTGCACAGAACCTAACGGTATCCACGCTGTAATAACATCATTTGATACTCCTTGCCTCATTTTTATAATTCTTGCTCACGAGCAAGGCATAAGAGCTGGGAAGTTTTTCAAGAAGGGTGTTTGGAAGTTCGCAATTCACATAACATGTGTTATTCCAATGGTGTATTAAGTTTTCATATACGGCGGAAACTGCTTTGCCACCATAATGACCCAAAAATAACCATAAAGTCAAGGCTTACCATAATGTAAAAGCACCAAAAAATGGGCTGTAGCGTACTTTTTAAACAAAAAAATATTCCGTACATTTTCAAAGTCAAAGGAACGAAAGACCACTTAATCAAATCACCACCTCGTTTCATCACAAAAGGAAACGGGGACTCTTTGTTTTCGTTTTTTTATTTATAAAGCCGGTCATTACACTGTTTGTGAGTGGTCAAAATTTAGGAATTATGTTACATT
>JACCPG010004058.1:0-23657 GCA_016069955.1 Drepana arcuata | reverse complement strand
CTCGTAACTTTTATAAGCGGTGCCCGGCTACTGCGGCCCGCCGCTGCCGTGGCCCGCCCGGCGGCCGCGCCGAGGCCGGGGTGCCTTTACGAGCCATATTTATGGCTCACTCGCTGGACACTTCTCCGTTTTTTACGATATACATAAAAGCTGCCGTGAAAGATTTACGCGAAATTTATTCCGGCTAATGCTGATTGCCCGCTCCGCGTTTCATTGTACTAATGCTATTGGCGGTAGGCTTGGTGTAGCAAACAGCGAATGTATGCTAGCTCCTGATAAACCAAACACGAGTGCTATCCGCATCAGGACATCGGGCGGTGGATGTGATCATATTCGAGCGTTATTACAGAATGCGATTGCGGCCAGTAGCTGGCGGACGATCAATTTTGTGATAGTGTCAGTCGTCGGCGACAAGTCATTTCTTGCGACAACATTTGATTTGAGCCCTCACAAATTGAATTTGAGGCACAATGGCGCTAAAAGCGGCGTCCGCGGGCGGCGAGTGTCCGAAATGGAAAGTAAACTGAAACCCAAATAAATATTCGCTTTAGCAACAATCGAGCTCGCAACTCACACAATTACGGTGGAATGGAAAACCTTAGATAAATAAAATCGGAAGCGGCGGGTGGGGCGGCCCGCCCCGGCCGAGGGAGGTTTTTTCGCTAGAACAGAAAAAGCGAAGCCAGCAAACACAAACACGAGCGAATGTAGCGAATTTCCAAAGTCCATTCGGTTTATTGACAGTCGCGAGGGGCGAGGGCCGAATTCAAATCCCCCGCCCGTCGCGATTTACAATAAATTTCAAGCGGAGAATATGTTTGCAATATGTCCATGCCGGCGCTCTAGCGACCAATTACTTGGCCCTCCGCCCTCCGCCCTCCGCCCTCCGCCTGCAGCGGCCGGCGGCGCCCTGGGGCTGCGGCGCGACTTTAAGGGACCAATTTTAAACACTTGCTATGGAATGTCCAACTTGTTTACAACCTAATCGAAAACATCTCGAGGGGCGGACGTTTTGAATTTTCCAAACTTACATTCCTTGAATGGGGCTCAAATAATGTTAGCGTGTTATTGAGTTATCGCGACCTGGGGGAGCGCTTTATGCTTTTGAATAACTTTGGAACATTGCGCATAGACAGCGCCGCGTGTGACGTGGGTGAGCCCGTGCTGTAGGTACTACTACTACTGTATCCACAAGTAAAGTATAACAAGGACAATTTTTATTAAAAAGAATAGCCATCAAATCACGCGAACGACATCTACTGAAAATAATAATAATGTTTATTTTTAAGTGTGGCAAACAAGCATACAGTCCATCTGATGGGAAGCGGCTACCGAAGCTTATTTACGCTCACGATACCTTGCACTATTATAAACAAAATTAATTAAACTTATACTATATCGCCTTCCCACAAGGATCCCCGAAAGGGTGGGCTTAGGTGTTTAGCATTCACCCGGCCAGGCTGACAGATGGCGAGTCCAGCGCCGCTATATAAGCAACTATATCCTATAACTCCTAGGTATATAACAATACAACTAGTGTGATATCCATAGATATTCAATTTGCTTATGGAGCCATACCTTAACCATAAAATAAAACTGAATAAAGTCATAAAGAAAATCGAAATAATTATAAAACCATAGCACGCCAGGGAGGGCGGCCGTCGGCTGGGGCGGCGCCCGGCTACGGCGGGCGGCTGTGGAGCATGTTGGAGTACCTTCCAGTTAATACACTGTCTCATTTCGGAGCATATTGAATCATCAATGCAGCTCCTTATTCTTCACTCGCTATTACTATATTGTATGAGGTGCCGTAGCCAAGAGGCTTACGTAGTCGCCTGCTTAACAAAATTGCAGGTTTGAGCCCCGGCAGTCGGTGTTCTTCTAAACTTGAGTACTGATATATCACTATGACAATTTATGCTGAAAGAAAACATAGTGCGCACGCTTAAGAAGACATTTAAATATGTTTGTACGGGCGTGCTTAAGTAACCTTCCTTAGACCCTCGTGGGGAGGTTCTTAATTATGAGATTTACACACATACGTCGTGCTAGTCGGGAGCAATGTACCCATACACATAGTGACGCACGAGGGTAAATACCTCGTAAGAAATACACAAACGGCTATACTGTTTTATGGCATTATTATGGCGATATTTACTGACCAAAAAGCAAAAGTGACAGCACCGGATGATATCGGTGGCAGCCCTGACGTGGCAGCCCTGCGAGACTGACACCTTTGATTTGGTTGTTACATAAACGCCCAGGCCGCCGCACATCATAACACATAGTGAACATCACATGACCCGACTGTCAGATACAGTCCCTATGAATATGATCGTTTGGTGCCATCCTGCGGCAATCGACACCACAAGCGAGCGTACGGCGTAACATAATAATGAACATCCCTGCACACCCTGCACACCCTGCACACCCTGCTCATTCGGCGAGGGAAATTCCACAATGTATTTATGAAATAAAAATGAAAACATTTTTGCCGAGTGGCCAGCGCCCCCGCCCAACGCCCCCGCCCAGCCGGCCGCCCTGCCGACCTCATCTACATTGTATGACAAACGAATTGGTTCACGACATCTGTCTAGGAGCTGGTCAGTTAGTTTTAAACGTAATGCAAAGTAGCCCAGTATATTATGCGGTCGTGATAAGCATGGTTATTTTACATATAAATGAGACTTAACCTTCTCAGGCCAGGCCCAGGGCCTTCAGGGCCAGGTGACCTATGACACATCTAGTTCATATAATGCTCGCGTCGCGGGCTGGGATAGCGAGACTTTTCCTTACAAATATTATATACGCTCATGTGCGTGTGAGTAAGCTAATATGTTCGTCTGTCTGTAACATTTTTATGTCTAACCTGAGATGCACGCATCACCCAGTAAAAGCCTCCTAAAATAACCCTCGTAGTTATGTAGAAAAGATACGTAATAGGGTGAAAAGCAGTTATTTTTTATCAAAATATCAGTATAGCTAGTTAGATAGGTGTACCCATTGATTAGTTAAAGTTTAATTTGTGTGGAGAGGGCCGGGGACCGTCCGCGGCGTTGGGGACCAGAGATTTTTCAATTACCAACTTTGTGCCATTCGCTCCAATCTGGGCCGGCAGAGTAGTCCGCGAACACAGAAGTAGCACTGAGACATTTAGTTACTAAGTATTCCATCCGAAAACTTGATAGGAAACACACCCACAAGGGTCCCCGAAGGGTTAGACAAAGGTGTATAGGTAGTAACCACACACCCACTTTCCGCCAGATATATAGATATATTGTAGGTGCCAACGTGACAGATGGCGAGTCCATCGCCGTTACTTAAGGACGATTTGGTGTTACACCTCTGCCTGCCCCTTCGGGGACTCGTGAGGGAAGGCGAGAAGATACGTATAAATAGTAATTCCTGTATATCTTTACAGTTTTCCGAAACTGTAATTCGTCGTTACAGAGCACTGGGATCTGAATCTACAGTTTGGCGTTAACTCAAACCGTTGAGCAACATGGAGTTTTATTGCAGCAAATTAACAAATTGCAGGTCTAACTTTCAGACTACTCTGCGCCCTGTGGAATTCTTAATATCAGTGCGCGCTAACTACGCCCGTATAATATTGGCTGCCTAGCGCCGCCCCCCACCGGGCCCCCCTACCCCCCTCCATCCCTCACCCCCCGGACGTGTCTATGCCGCCTGCAATAAGGTCCACAGCACGCCTGCAATACTAAGTTCTCAAAAATTTTCCCACACCTGGTGACGTGTGCGTGGCTGATTTATGGGATGTCCTGAGGACGGGACGGTGCCTCCCCGGTGGATGTCCTGAGGACGGGACGGTGCCTCCCCGGTGGATGTCCTGAGGACGGGACGGTGCCTTCCCGGTGGATGTCCAAATAAATACAACTTGAAGGATGATTGACTGCGGCTTAGATAACATATTAAATATCGTAATGTTTAATACCTTCGTTAAGAAAATTAGAAGTTGAATATATATGTAACTAGCGGTCCGTCCCGGCTACGCACGAGTGGAATTAAGATATTTTTATGAAAGAAAATATGTCACTCAGCGTGAATGTAGCTTTCCAATGGTGAGAGAATTTTTCAGATCGGTAAGTAGTTTCGGAGCATATTAAATACAAACAAACAAACAATTAAATCTTTCCTCTATAATATTAATAATAAGTATAGATTCATAATTAATCGGCAAGTGTGCGTCACACCTAATCTCGGCTCGCGATTACACGGTGAAGTAAGCGGCACTTTTAAATTGGATTCCGGCAGCGGGCCTTTGTTCCCAGCGCTGTGTGCCGCCACGCGTCACAAAGGACACTTTGAACTGAATTCTTGCGACTGAACCTACGTATGAGTTTGTGCACAGATTTATGTACATCAATACCAAAAGTGTGTATATTGCGGATACAATTACAAATATTATAATTTTAAGATCAGCAGTCCCCTGCAACGCAAAGATCAAATCCCGACTGTACCAATGAGTTTATTATGATCTTGTATACAGTGATTATTCACAGCACACAGAGAAAACTTGCATAAGTTTGAGAAGAAATTCAATGACATGTGTAATTGTGCTTGAGGAACAGCGTTAGATCGCCATCTGTAATTATGCACATTACATAAATCTCGAGGGAAAATAGGGTGTGTAACTATACACTTCTGCCTACCCCTTTCTGCCTGCCCCCCTTATATACACAATTTTAAAAATTTACAGACGTGTTCAGAATAATTTGTAATTTCGTAGACCTTAATAATCCAGAAGGAATTGCTTTAAGCAAGGTAACATAGGAATAACTTACGCCAGCCAGTGTAAAGCTATTTTCATACTTTTATCTTTATAAGGCGATACTGTGTTTACTTATGGTTTGATTAAGGTTCGAAAGTAATGAAACGTTAATCCAATTATGAACGGCGATATGTAATAAAGTGGGTTTAATAAAGCGGCTAGTGGCGTGAAGTGTATTTTTAAGTATTGCACTTTATGAAGGGAATATTGCCGTCACAAGTCACCGCTACCTACACGGGTACCTACACAAGACAGGAAGAGAGCATTAAAAAAATGGGAAGCCCGCGTCCGAAGATTTGATCCTCAAAACCGCTGGACTATCTGTCCTTGTAACTAGAGCTTTACTAGAACTGGAGTTTAAATATTGTCTCGTAGAATGGATGATGCAGTAGATAGATCATATACTACCGCTTGCACGGTTGGAGCAACGCGAGAGACGCCTATAGGCTACGGTAGTCGCTGTAGTTTGCGCTTGCGGTAGTCGCATCAGGCAGACGCTGTGCTCATTTGCATCAAAAACGCGATTTGATAGTTTATTATCTACGAATGTAATATATATTCTTCACCAGCTTGCTGGTTTTTCTAGACAGGATATTTTTTGCGCCCCCCGCGAACTTGTAAAAGCTTAAATGAGATGCCCATCCAATTGTCTATGTGTGGTACAGTACATGATCTGTCGCAGCGTGCGTACATCTCAGCGGGCACCCCCGGCCAGTGCGTGGGGCTGGGAGCCATCCATTATGCATGCATGCATGCGTCGGCCGCGATCGATACTGCACCCCTCACTATTTGCATAAGCTGATGAGTGTGGATGGTGCTCATTATGTGCAAATGTCGCTACAGGATGTAATATGCCTACACTCTCATATCACGCCGAACTAACTTTTATATGCTTAAAGAACGTATGATTACCTACACAAAGGTCACTGCCTCTTTGTCGATGTAACGACGTTGATGCTCTCGATCGAGGGCAGGTAACTCAAAATCCTCAACTAAGCATGGACCGTCATATAACTACAATATAATTATCACATTACCATCAACGTCCATCATAAAGTATTCAGGAGACTTTCCCAACAATGGCCCTAGTGCATGTCAGAACAATCTACCAACAAGACCCACGTTACACAAACACTACAAACAGCACTTAGACCACTATGTATGTAGCATACTCTATGACAGAATAGCCCCCAGTATCCCCCCCCCCCAACCCCTCCCCGCGCCCGCACCCCCCGCCGTCTGGCCCCCGCCTCTCCGTAATTAAGCCTCTCACGACACTTCGCTCCTCGTTACGGTAGGTCCGGACTATACGATGCTGTGCTATTATCAATACACAAGATTGCTGCGCGCCTCACGCTGGGAGCCAATAGGCTGCAATGCATACACCATGGATGTTCACTCCGATTGGAATATCTATTGAATTAAGACTAACGGGACCGTTGGCTCTCTTATTACTTATTTGCCAGTAGGGCTAAATATATCCAGGCAGGAGCTTCCCTATGTATATGTTCATGTTCAGCGCGACCTAAATAAGTGAGCAGTCAATGCTGGGAGCCACAAGGCCTTAACCAGCTTCACCATAGAAACTCAAACGAGACGCTATGCGTCTCGACTGAGTCTTTAGGAAATAATACATCTTGGGCGTAACTATTTTTACATGTATGTTGTAAGCTGCAGATGGCGAGTCTTTCCTCTCACTGTATATCCTCACGCGCTCCCACAAGGGTCCCGCAAGGGGTACTTTCCGCCAGGGATATATTTTAGGTGCTAACGTGATAGATGGCGAGTCCATCGCCGTTACTTAACTATACATCCGCCTTTAAATTGCTTCTCAGACGTAAGCAGGTTTCCTCTCGATGTTTTCCTTCACCGTAAAGATCGATACTAATCACTGTACTAAGTTCAGAAAAACTCATAGGTACAGTCGGGATTCGAACTTGCGATCTTTGTGTCGCAGGTAACTACTCGAACCACTCACCCACCACGGCTGCTCCTGCTTCCTCTCACTAATGCCGGTTTATTTCCCGACGCCATACAACATGCTCGTTATACAAATGACTTTACTTACAACTTAATAGAGAATAACTCATTGTTACAAGCCACTGGCCCTACTACTACTTGGACTACTAGTCCAATCAAGCCGCCAGGGTTGTCCAAACACTGAATATACATTATACGCATCTATATCCATCCACACATATATACATATGATGACCCTCTCGGAGCATCCAAGGAGAATATAATACTATAAATAAAAGCAACGTTTTCAATTAGCCTCGAGCAGGGGGGAGGGGGGAGGGGGGAGGGCAGGCTGTGTGCAATAATTAGGCGCAGGATTAGCTGCCGGCGAAATTAACTTGAAACTGGATGGCTTCCCTATTTTAGAAGACAATCGGCGCGGTAATTAGGCGAGCAGCCAATTTCAATTAATACTGCTACGAGACAGGTATTCCGGGTAGCGAGGGGCGGAGGGGCGGAGGGGGCGACGGGGGAGGGGAGGGGGAGGCTTACACATACATCATGCCCACGAGGATCGCTTGCACTGAACTTTATTGCATTCCATGGCGACATTGCTCGCATGCTCTGTACCTTTAAATTTGATTTAACATTGTTATATCAAACTATATTATGCCATGTTCGTACGTCTGAGATAAAATTGTGATAGACCACGTATTTAGCATTAACCAACATAATAATTGATCTGATACCTCGAAGATGCAATACTTACAACACTTTAAACATAGTATGGTAATGATTGGAGACACGCACCAACAGTGTAAATAAAATGAGCAATCTAACAACGGAACTTATCACGCAACCCCCAGACTAATGTTATAAGAAGATAAGAATGTGACGCGAACTTTGAATATGGCTGTCTGAGTGTAGGTCTACCACCTACGTGTGGCAATCAAATATACGTACGAGCTTCGTACAATGCCAATATGAACATAACTTAAGTTGCGAGCGACAGAGCGCGGGCGGGCGCGGCGCGGGCGGGGGCGCTGCACCCGTCGCCATGGCAACCGCCCCCGCCTAATCAATTGCAGAAATATGTACGAGCCATTACCAACGTAACCAGAGCCACCCACCATCCCGGCCAACACTGTAAGTGCGAACACTCGGGGGATCAGAATACCTCGCCGGCGGCCAACGGAGGCTGGTCGCTTTATACAGGAGATCGCTCGGCGACATTACACACACTTGGGAAGCGAAGAAAAGACGTATAGACGCGAAAATATCGACATTGCGATCTTTAACTAGTTTGTGGAGACGGCGTACGATGCTGTACGTTAGTTGTGTTGTTTATGAGCACATGCAGTTACCATCCGATACGTTTGGGCACCGATTAACGTGACATATATAACTAATGGCCAGGCCATGCACGCGCGTTTAGCAGGGATAATACATTGCATTTATACCTTGTCCATTGCATAGTAATGGTGGATACTTACAGGTATTAAATGTGTGACTCGAACCAAATCCCATGTATGCAGTGTATGGATGGCGTAGCAGTACACACCGGCCGCCACTTTACACGGTGTAAGCGAGGAATGCCCCTCCGCTAGGCTCGTAGCGCGTAGCGGCGCGTAGCACCTCGGCCATCTGTAACGACCATCAATTTTTAAGAACCTATTCCGAAACCTCAACTATGTATTTGAATTCATGGAGATATTATTCGTTTTTAATCGCACTGGCCGTTTGACTCTTCGGCAGCTGCCGCTTGTGGTGTTATGGTGCCGGTTCGATCCCCATTCGCAACAAACAAGATCAGGTTAAATAATTTGTGGCCATGGCTCTATGTTTACTGCAACCCTAAATATTTTAAGATTAGATCATTCGACTCATTCCAAGGGAATCCTTGTCGCAGGTAGGATCTGACAGTTTATATTTTTAAGTACTCTCTACAAATCGAGATGTCTAGAATATTCATATATCCAGTTATCATGATAAGTGTAAGTATATATTTTTCCTTTAACCTGATAAGCTTCCGATTGCTGCTAAGAAAGGACAGAACGGAGGCAAGGGAGATCAGCATACATATTATTAACTTCATACAAAGACCTTTACCGTTTCAAATATTTGATGCGTCATCTTAAGTGAGCCCTGCGCGGCTGCAACCTGTAGCGGAACACTTTTTGGTTCATTTATGGTCCTGAAATTCAAAAGCATTAATTATACAATTATTACACGAAATCTAAGTACGTAAAGAGAGAACACATTATAGGAATATTACCTAGGCTCTACACAACCTGCGTAGCTTCTGCGATATACCCATAGATCAGTATTTTTATTTATGCTATATTTTTATAACATAGTATCTTTAATTAAAATATTCCGCGAACACTATGGCAGAACATCAGTATTTTTGTTATTATTTATGAACGCAAGAATGGACCACCCGACCATCTCCAACGCCCAGCTTACGTCTGCCATAGTGAATCAAAACTATTTAACCGAGCAATTGTTCAGAGATACGTGAATTGAAATGCATTTAGATTAGTACACAGGTGAGTCTTTGTGGAAAACGCTAACTGCACCAGATAACACACTCAATGTGCCCCGCGGTTTTACCCGCGACACATTTGACTATATTAGCTCTCTAAAGAGCCACTAAATGCCCTAGACACTGAATACGCTCACTCTATTGGTGCATCATATTTAGCGACCATTATGCGAGTCCTAACAATTATCCCCTTTGTAGTATCGATTTACTATATAAATGTAATTCCCAGATTGTTTAAGGAAATAAGTCAGTACGTGGCATGTTGTTGCGATACAGAAGTGTATACAGAATGTCTTGCGTTGCTTAACATAATGCAAGTGCACATGACGCCGACACATTCGGGGGCTGCCTGCCGGGGGTCGGAGGCCGGGGGGTCGGGGGTCAGGGTGGTGTATAATTACACTCGTGACCCCCCTCCCCCGCTCTCGGCTGCACTCGGATATTCCTCATATCGGCCGGCAATTAATTGATAACGCCCCCCACCTGGTGCTGAAAGCTAAGATTAACATCCCCTATTGCTCCACTATTAATCGTTTGTTTAATCAGCATCCACTCGCCCGAGAAACTAATTATATCGGCCAATTATACTCCCCATAAAACTGAGCCCAACAACTAGACTGTAAAAAGACACGACACACTTCATTATGTGCTTTAAAAATTGTATTCAAAATCGGTATTTGAGCTAAACGAGCATACCCGCTATTCTATTACGGACCCTCGATGGAATAAAATCCATCGAAGCGCAATAATAATAAAAAAATGTGGAGAAGTTGTCGCGTGCAAAAGACGTGCGGTCACGCGGTGCCTACCCTCGCCCTCAGCCTCCTCCCCCCTCGCCCTTTGGCCCTCCCCCTGCTCACTCCGCTTCCGCTCGACGCTCCCTCGCTACCCCCGCACGAATATAATATGCATTATGCGAAATCCGTAACTCTTATGCTAGAAGAATACCTTTACCATAACATCACAGGAGAGTGTACTCTCCTGCGCTGTACATAAGGTCGCCGATGGCGTGCGCCGGGCGCGCCCTTGGGCTCGTATGGAGGTGGCGCGCGTGCGGTTTCCTCGGGGCGGGGAGGCCTGCACTCTCAAGATAACGCCGGGTATTAATCATAGTATTATCGGTGGGTGCCGGCGTCTTTGTTATGACACCGCGTTATTGCAGTTTTTTCTCTATCTACCCTCGAGAGCGCGATAAACGGCTCGAGAGTGAATTTTCCGGGACAGATGTTTTAGTAATCCTGGAGATATATCGCGCCAATAAAACATTCAATGTTATTATTATGCTATGAATTGAGCGGCCGGCCGCGGCGGCTGCGCGCACATCTTCAGTCCAGAGATACTGCATGATGGGCTAATCATTCATGATTGACAGTGTAAGCAGAATTATGAAAAACTCTTTGAAACATCCCAAAAATCCTCGCCAGCGCCATGTTTGGCGGCACGTATCAAAGCGGGCAGCGTGACTTGCTCCACCGAAGCTTCCATATCTGCCGGCCCCGGGCCGATGGCGGCGCGCAACAATTTGTGTATGATTAATGACTCCGCACCAGAGCAAGCAAAACTGGCGGAAATCTCAGATCCCGCGGGACTATCAAACTTTTGATGTAAAGCTACTGCGCACGAAATATATCGCGCCCGCGTTAAGTTACTGCACAATCTCTTTGAAAGGGGACGATTAAGTATTAGTCACAGCTTTTTGACAGCGCAGCTGAGGGACCGAGACGTCGTCAACAATATTAAGATGGGATGTTGTAGCTGGTAGAGTATTAAGCAGCATCAAATCTGCACCTACAGAGCGAAGAGTAGGATAACGTAATACATGCCATATGGTTCTGTATTGTCGCCATTGCTCACACAATGGCTGGTATATCTGCTGCCGTCTCAGTGCAGTGTAACACATTTATGTGTACAATAAATATGTTGCGCAACAACAAGGGGAAAGGGTACGAGGATGACACTGTATCTAAATAAGCTATTCTGAAGCGTGCAAAGCTCCCTATCACAATGTCTTAAACTGCACGCACACAGAGGCGGTAGTTAAGTTAACCGTGTTCGCATGTGTATGTGTGCATGTGTGGGGTCCGCTCCGGGATCATTTTTCACGTTTCATGAAGCGCTCCGGCGCGGGCCAGTGGATTAAAATACATTTCGCTAGCGCCGTGATGGATGGTCTGCCGGAGGAAAGGGTTGCCCCCCTCCTCGCCCCCCGCCGCCCGCCGCCGCCCGCCCGCCGCGGGGGCGCGAGGCCCCTCTAGTAACGGCCAGACGATGGTGCTAACATTGTACTATATGAATATATAATTTTACAGTTCGTTTTACGACGTGTCGTGGAAGTAATGAATTCTTTTTCACTATTTTAGTTACATTGAGGTGTTCTATCGGCCGATGGGTACCTACTTTACTACTACTACGTATCCATCACTTAATTACACAACCGCTCATCATTAAATATTTAGATACCAACATGTTTGAGGAGTACAAAGCCTGCTGGCCTTTTAGCAATACTTGTAGCCTCTCCTTAGGTATCTGTTGCTAATCCCTTAATAATTATATATAAACAATATCCTCACGCCTTCCCAGAAGGGTCCCCGAAGGGGTAGGCAGGGGTGTATAGGTAATACCCACACACCCACTTTCCGCCAGTATATTAGGTGCCAACGTGACAGATGGCGAGTCCATCGCCGTCTTAGCACGACTATACATACGCCTTTGAATTTCTTCTCAGACGTATGCAGGTTTCCTCTTGATGTTTTCCTTCACCGTAAAGCTCGCGGTGTGACTAATCACTGTACTTAAGTTCAGAAAAACTCATTGGTACAGTCGGAATTGGAACTTGCGATCTTTGCGTCGCAGGCAACTGCTCGAACCTCTCGGCCACTACGGCGACACACACCTTAATAATTCAATATTTCATTAACATTGGCATATCTGCTACAATTACATGCATTTATGATCTCGTGATCAATTTGGGACATATCAAGACCTAATTAATTTGACCAACCGGGGAATCGGACCTTCATTGAACAAATACAGCTCATAAGTGAAGCAACCCCATAGCTACAACATTGAACCTCCGTAACGTGACACTAGCATCGTCCTGAAAATAATTTCAGGCAAACAGAGTAAGTAAAGGCAAATATGGCAAAAAACGGAGCGGCTTATTTGCGTTGTATCGTGTTCGAGGGAAAGCGGCGCCGGAGCCGGCGGTGTTTGCGCACCGGATACTATCGGCACTCGCCTTGCCTTACATGGACATATGTGACTAGCCCTGGAATTGCACACATACGCGCAGTCTTCATTGGGTAGGCAGAGAGAGTAGATTGCGAGTTCTCTCTAGATTTGAAACGTCTTTCTTACGTTTTCCTCTCTAAACCTTCCATTTCGATGTAGGTATGTAGTTTGTTCTTTTTCCAGACCCTTTTGTCTTGTATGGTATATCTATGTTCCATCAGCCTTTCGTACTCCTTTACAATAAGATGTTCAAATCCACTATTTAAATCTACTAATTCAATCTCAAGTATAATTATACTTTCACATTGGATTAATCAAAATCCAAAAATCTAAATCAAAATTGGTACAGTCGAGATTCAAACTTGGATTGTTTGTGTTACAGGCAACTCCTTGAAGCACTCGGCCACCACGGCTAATAGTTAAATAAATAAATAATATTAAATGTTATGTGCAAAGCAACAGTCAGCTATCCATATTAGCTAGAGCGTGGCCCAGGAGCGTGTGCCCGCCCAGCCGCGGGCGGCGGGCTGTTGGTCTTGGGCGGATGTTTCATTTCCTACATTTATGCGTCCTATTAGGTACTAATATTTCCACTAATGGCAAAAAATTACTTTATTGTACGGTTTGTCTAAACGCATTGCTATATTTATTATGACGATAAAAAACGGAATTATTGCCATCAATGAAAAACAGCCAATTATCCAAATAAAGGGTGTGGGCTACACATAATTATCGCATACATTTGCATCATTCGTGAAGCTACAGTTAACTGTAACCGCAACCTCAACGATTAGAGGAATATTCATAGTATTTTACAAAGGCATCTATCGCCTCACCATCGACGGGAATTTCATCCCCATGCAAAGACTTAGAATAATAAAGTTGTCACATTGCGCGGCTTCAAAGGAGTTCCTCACTCTATGTAGCATATTGCAGCGATCGTGACCGTTGTCCTCCTGGCCTGTGCCTGGCCTGTGCCTGTGCCAGAGCCTGCCTCCGAAGCCGTGCAACCCGATATGCAGTCGGCAGCACATTAGCTGATTGCGGGCGCTCCTCCGCTGTTTGCGGCACACACCTCCTGTCGCCGGTGACGGCTGTTTGCTCACACACCGGAGCAGCCATCGACTAGCTGACTCACTGATTAATTGCTTCCAATGGAACAACGATAATCATGATCACATCGAGAACGCTTTGTATATCAAATGTTGTTTGACTAATTTTGATTGCGCAACTTGTTAACTTTTGAAAACAACATAGGGATCATAGTATGACAGCCTCTCTATAGCCCCTAAGTCTTGCACGCGGATTAACCACAAAAGTAGGTACCTACAGACATACCTATTTATTCGCGTGCTACGTGCGGTATTCTGAAGCGTAATACGATATTAACACATTTTTAAACTTACTCACAACGACAATTCATGAATGTAAAATACAAAACACTTCCCTGGTCTTTGACTGGAGTGAAACTTGTCAAATCACAATGACATCTAAATTGACAAAAAACTCCAGGTGTGTACGTGCCGCTAACAAAGAAAAAACAATATTTTGGTTCGGATCATGTCGAAGCAAAAAAAGCGTCACACCAAAACGTCGCGTGCTCGCAACTAGCGATCTCGGTAAAAAACATCTGCAATCCAAAAAGGGTTACTTTGGGGTTGCAACCCTGAGGGGTCCAATTCCACCCTTCCTTTTTAAGCAAACGGTATGTCAAAAACCCTTTCACGAGCGCCAATAAAAAGGCTCGGCGCGTGCATGCGCGTACTGATTTTAAACTGATTTGAATATGGAACATTTACATACGCCGCACGCCGCTCACCCATTGGCCGCTGTTTGCGTGCGGTCTTGCGCACTGCGAGCCTGTGGCTGTTTTTTAAAGTGTCATTTTACAACTGCGACATTTGATTCGCTGATGGGAATTTGAATAGTAGGGACCTATGCAACATGTGTCTGCATGTCTATAACTAAGATAGGTACATATATTTAAACTGGTTTGCATACATCACATACGCTACCACCGCCCCTCACTGGGGGGATGGTATGAATATTGTTTAGTTACATGGACAGCGACATTTGTATGTGCCTGTACGGTATGTTTAGTGCTGGCATCCAATGTAACTGCACTCAATTGGAAGAGAGCGATCGCTAACTAAATTAAGGGTGTAGTATTTAAAGGTAAATGTAAAGTTGTAACTTATACGAGACATGTCGTCGCCTAATGAATCCCAATCCAATAGAAGCAATGAGCCAACATGGCGAATGTGGTGAAATTTTATAACTAGTGAGTATGTTTGAGGCAAACACGCCGCCCTCGGCAAACAGGCAAAGTTCTGTTCTTTGGGAGCAACGTTCAGAGCTCGGCCCTCATTAGGGGTTCCGCGGACCTCATTAGGGTCCCTCCGTGGCACAATCAGTGTATCGGTGCGCGCCGCCGGCGGGGGTCATTATCGAATTGTTTAAAATAACGAGGGGCTGCCGTTTGTGTTGCCAGTTAGAGGACGACGGGAGTATAGGTGGCCGAGGAGGCCGAGGAGGCATCTACTGGGCTCGCTGCCGGGACATTGGATTGCTTGGAAGCATTGAACAATAACTAATTTGTAATATGATGCTGTTAGACCAAATTATTGCGTCCAGGTGCTGAGACACTTACACAGTAACTTAGACTGTGCTGTAGGCATCTTCGTGACATTATCCGAAAGGTTTCCAGTAATGAGCTCCTTGGGGTGGGGGGAGGGTTGTTATATTGTGTTCGCAGCAGAGGGAGTAGTCCCATTATGCTGCCAACAGAGTACACAACAGTGGCAACGCGCAAGTGATACTTCGGTATTGTAAGCGTAAATAGGCTGCGGTAACCGTTTTCTATCAAGTGGGCCACTCTTGTTGTACAAAAAAAATGCAATCTGTGTTTCGCAAGTTGCTTCATACCCTTCCCAGGGACTATTTGGTGGATGCCCCGGTAGCGGGTAGTCGGGGGCGCAACGATGCGCTACCGAACCGGGTTTGTTTGCTCGGCTCACAGATAACAAAAACGCTCCATTTGGTAATTAAATTGTGCCGCTACGGCAGACTGCAAACTTGTGGGTACATGCGCCAAACGTCCCCGGCGCGCTACGAAATGTCACCACTCAACTAAATTGACAATTTAATTTCCCAGTTTCGTATAATGCAACTTTATAAGTTAATCGAAATGCCCATTCTCCCGTCTATCTCGTTGCTGCGTCAATTCGGGTAAAATTACAAGCTTGTATTATGTTTACGTTGGCGTGTTCACAGAATGCGCACTGTACTGCGGGGACGCAATAGCAGGGGAGACGCGTCACAATTGGAACCCTTACACCTTTCTAATACATTTTGTGTTTAAACATTATGCAGTTCTCATGTTTATTTATAGGTATAAAGTAGTAAGTAAAGATGTTCCGTGGATTCATGTGTTGTCTTATTCAATCGAAGTATATTTCCATTCAGCCAAGGAAATGGGACGAAACGGGATGTTTGTAAGGAAGGAACTTACAACGCGTGATGTGAACTTAGCCCCTATCGCAGTTAATACCGCAGGTGTATACATTATTTGAAATGTCAGAAGTCATTAAATATGTTTGGAATACCTACTAATTTACACATGAGGGAGCATACACGAACTTGTCAGCTTTTTATTCCGAGCATAATATCAGAATGCAAAATGTTAAAAGTGTCAGGATTACTTGCAGCCGTAGGTGCCCGTGCCCTTTACGTGCAGCCTTTTTACCACCCTTTACACTTAACTGAACACTCCATTGCGCTCTACTTTCTCCTAATTAATGTTAATTGAAGCTAACTGTACTTCTCGCGGACTATCCGAAGCTGAACTTTATTGCCCAGGAGCTAAAGTTACAAATGGAGCTGAACGTTCGTGGCAAGTTTGAACTGCAACCTTTAACTATAAGTCAAGGCTAGAGAAAGCCAGACCTGTATTAATTTCCACCTATTCGCCACACATGGTCCCAGCGTCGCTTCCAACGCTCGCTGGCCACACGCCACGTCCCATATTAACAACGCATTGTATATGTTTAGCATACTTATTATCCTAACATGGAATCCAACTAGCCGCGACATCAACAAGGGGTGCATACTTTCCAATATTCCACGCAACAAGTCTTCAAATGATTTCGCTACAATATATCCATTGCTTAGCAAGATTTAACTGACATCCATCCGTTTACTTCTAAGTCTAACGTTCAGTTCCGATTCGCGTCGATTTGTTACACATAAATAATCGAAATTTGTGGAACGTGACTGTTCACCATTTAATGGTATTTTAAATCATACATTATAGTGGTCTATCAAGTATTATGTAGGTATGTATACGCTAATAATGTGCGGCGGGCGATGTATCAACAAAATACATATTACATAGTCCATTGTCGACGTGTTTATGTATTTATGTAACAATTGTTGGTGATCCTAATAAATAAATAAATAAGACAAACATATAATCCGTGGGTTACGATAATTGCTGGCTTAATTAAAAATATCCTCACGCCTTCCCACAAGGGTCCCCGAAGGGGTAGGCAGAGGTGTATAGGTAATACCCACACACCCACTTCCCGCCAGAGGTATATTAGGTGCCTATATATATTAGGTAAAAATAAACTTACCTAAATGTCAAGCATGGTGGGTGATAGCAAATAGTATCGTCTCAGTCTCAGTGTCCGATCCCGAGGTCACTGACAGCACTCAACGCCCTCCTGGACTCAAGTTTAAATCCTGAATGTGATGTGCTGGCAGGTGAATGGAAGGTGATTTTGAATGAGTGTCTGGCATACGCAGAAAGAAGGCCATCTTCTTCTCGGTAATACATTTATATTAACCTTATTTATTATTACCCATATGTATTTTTTTAACTTATACCTCCACATTAGCGTAAATGACCACGTTGTCGTGCTAATTGTAAATAAATAAATGAATAGGTTGGGAGACACTTAATGACAGGAATCCGTGTCACGGCCGCCATAACCAAGGCTGGCCAATGTCACAATCACGAACAAACCTAATTGGCGTTAACATTAAATGTTAATAATGAAGCGCAAGGCTCTTGGCCTAAGCGCACTTGCAGTACCATTGTCACATAAACGCAGTTTCCTGTCATATTAACGACAGATTGAAACGGCACAATATTTAAAAAAACTTGTTTAAGAAGAGGCAGAGGATGACCACATTCAAACTACCTAGATCAAATCGATCGAACACTCAAGGACAGAAACGCCAAGAGTCGAGTACTCTCGACAAACATGTATTAAGAGACTGATGAATGTGGACGAAGCGAAAGAGTGCATACTCTTGCAAGCCTAGCGAGAACTGACGCTCTCTCTAGACTTGCATACCTCTCTCTTTCTTCTCTTTTCTCTGCCTGTGTGTGTAATTAATCTTTCTTAAAAAATATTAATTGACGGTGAACTCGCATCTAAAGCCGTTTAGTAATTTTGAGTTTAACGCGTTCAGACAGGCAGACGCAGTGGCGGGACTTTGATGTATAATGTAGTATCATATATATCAAATCAAATCGAATCAAAATCTTTTTATTTCACATAGGCCCAGGTGGGCACTTATAAAACGTCGAAACAGAAGCACGGTTCGTGTTGGTCGCTTCCATGGAGAAGAACCGGCAAGAAACTCCATGGGTACTCTTTTCAAATCATTAGGCATATACAATAACAATATTTTTTCGTTACAGCAATAGTACCCAAGTATGGGGGAACAACGTAGGCCCGACAATAGGTCGTTGCTTACTATACAGAGCATACATAAAACAAGATAATTATAATTAATTATTATTATATCAGTACCTATACATCTACAAATAGTATAAATGCAAAGTTGCAGCATGCATTTGAAAGCTACTGAACGAAACTTGGTACTGAGATACAGTATTGGCTGCATTTGCTGGTCCAGAACAAACAACATTACTTAATGAATATGTAGGAAGGAACCAACATCAAATTGTTACTTACTAACCAAAAATACTAATACTTGGTGTCAACTATATTAGTGGACTTAAATAAATCAATAAAAGTGTAGAAAGTTATAAGTAGAGCCGTGGTGACCGAGGATGGAGTAGTTGCCTGCAACACAAATATTGCAAGTTCGAATACCGACTGTACCAATGAGTTTTATTGTACTTAAGTACAGTGATTAGTCACACCACGAGCTTTACGGTGAAGGAAAACATCGAGAGGAAACCTGCATACGTCTGAGAAGAAATTAAAATGCGTATGTATAGTCGTGCTGGAGTAACGGCGATGGACTCGCCATCTGTTACGTTGACACCGAAAATATATCTTTGGAAAATTGGGTGTGTGAGTACTACTTGTACACCTATGCCTACATCCTGCCATCTGCATTTATTAACAAGGGCGTCATAACTATATATTGAGAAATAATTTTATTACCTATTGCAGAAAAGGAGAGTTATGGGTTTGTTTACCCGTCCCCCGGCTGCGGCGAGCTAACCTACAGGAAAATCATATTAGATTGCATACTAATAGTTTTGTGTTTTTCATTTGTTTTTCTCTCCAGACACCTTAACATTGTATAGTGTCGGCTACATCAATGCGTGCTTCTCAAATACCTAATTAGTCATGGATACAATCTACAATTGCTTCAGAATTTAAACAAGACGTAAAGCGCGCAACACGTGACATATACATATAAACAATCGCAGTGGAGCTTTGTTATGTATACGTCCTCCTCGAATCAAGATCTAAACAATCATGCCACGAGGAGCTCGCGTAATGAGTTGAAAAAATTTGCCTCTACGATCAATTTGCGCCCATTACACGGGGGTCACAGTTCAGGGTCGGACGATACTAACATCTACACTTTTAAATCCACTCCACCATTCCATTATAGTCTTTATATCTCCGAAACAAGATTTGAATCCCAATGACCTTTTGTGATATTTATGCCAATGATACGAGTGCATTGAATGCTATTCTGGACTGTATCTAGAGGGGTGTAGAGTGTGGAATTGCGTTAGGGCGGTGTCTTCTTTGATAGCCGCGATACAAAGCGAATTTGGCGGCGCCTGGCATAAGTATGCTAATTCAGGCAATTGAGAGCGGCGCGGGCCTCGGCATACTGATGCGAGGAGCCCGAGGATTGACCTCGGCTCGCACGCTACTTGTCTCCGGCCATTCTATGAATATGTCGCCGCCACTTAACTGTAGCAATGGGGATTCTCATTGTAATGGATCACCATCGTTGCAATGGGCTTCACAATTTTTGGAATTCGCTATCACGTGTATTTATTAGCATTAGCTTTGCAGCCAATTGCGACCAAGTAATCCGGCTATTTCAAAATTTTAATTAATAACAGCCGTAGTAAGCTAGTGGTGTTTTAGTCGCATGCAACGCATACATTTAAATTTGGAATCCCAACTGTACCAATGAGTTTATACAGTATTATGTACTCACGGTAATCAATGAACATGCCACGACCTTTACGCTAAAGGAAACACCAAGAACAAAACTACGTGCATTTGACAAGAAAAATCAAAAACCTACATATATCTGCGACGAGCGGAGGGTGTTGTTACACTTATTCCCCTAACCCTCCTTGTTGGGATCGTTGTTGTTGGATATGAGCGAATTGTTAAAAAAAACTTAAAGGGCCTGCTTTATAATTATTGACCAGCTATGTACCTAATATACCTCTGGCGGAAAGTGGGTGTGTGGGAATTACCTATACACCTCTGCCCACCCCTTCGGGGACCCTTGTGTCCCCGAAGGGGTAGGCAGAGGTGAGAATATATTATATATTAAGTAAGATAAGAATATATTATATATTATTATGTATCAAATCAATTGACCTAACTCCATAATAGAATAGTCATAATATCTAGGTTAGAAAGTGGCAAATAGTACTCGTGCGCCTCGAGCCCCCAAGCCGCGCTGTGCTGCCGTCGAGGCATGATAAATGGCCCGAGTGTCCTCTACCCATTTGGTCGTCGCCCCATGCACGGCCATCATCCGGGAACATCAAAGTATTTGAAACCGTAAAAAATACCGCTTAATACAAGCGCGATTAGCTTAAATATTCAGCGAGCCATTATCATAGCTCGCCAATGGCGGCCGTCCCTTTTTTGTCACCGTGTCGGAACTAGTTCAAGCGGCGAAATAAATCGGAATGTGGATCCTTTTGTTGCAGTCCGGTGAGCGTAGTACCGTTAAATTTGAATTTGTAAGCGGCGGTGTGCGCGCGCGGCTGGATGTGTGCGAGGGTGTGCGCATGCGCGTCGTCGCCGACTGATGGATGACAGGTGACGGCGGCGCCGCAAAGGCCAGCGCTGAGGATTCCTCGCCAAACAAATATCGTCTACAAACTACCCAAGAATTCACCATTACCTTTAATTAGTGCCACTATAGAGTAATTGCGGCGGTTGCGAGTGATCGGAGCGACTTGCGTCGGTATAATTAGGTAAATATATCGCAGTGCCGTAACCTTCGCCAGCTGTTTACCCGACTGGTGTGTAGAGCTGGGATATATTCAAATGGCTTCTTGTGGTCGGACAAGAGGGAGAACCCCGTGACGCGGCACAGGCACAAAGGTTTGGACACGACGTTTATGTGGTTGCAGTTTTTTTACGCTTTTATATATATATCCTCACGCCTTCCCACAAGGGTCCCCGAAGGGGTAGGCAGAGGTGTATAGGTAATACCCACACACCCACTTTCCGCCAGAGGTATATTAGGTGCCAACGTGACAGATGGCGAGTCCATCGCCGTTACTCAAGCACGACTATACATACGCCTTGAATTTCTTCTCAGACGTATGCAGGTTTCCTCTCGATGTTTTCCTTCACCGTAAAGCTCGTGGTGTGACTAATCACTGTACTTAAGTTCAGAAAAACTCATTGGTACAGTCGGGATTCGAACTTGCGACCTTTGCGTCGCAGGCAACTGCTCGAACCACTCGGCCACCACGGCTCACTCACGGCAGCAGAGAAGATATTTTAACGCTTCTCCGCTTTGTTGTTCCGGTAAAACATATTAGCTACCCAATGCCGGCAACAAATGTCACAGAGACCAATACACGATGACGCATCAGTTTGTCAAGATGTGTGTGGCATCTGACACAGGCAAGCTATGGCACAGATAAACACCAGCAATTATGTTATCGTTTGTGAGAACCCTGAGCTATCGATAGCTCATTAGACATTCGCAGATTGTGGCGGGCGGAGGGACGAGCCTCTTGCGGCGGGCACAAAGCGCGCCCGCCGCCGCATCAGACACACCGACTCGCTTAACGTAATACCCACCAAACTAATCGATACACTTGAACATGTAAACCACTCCGATTGCTAAGGACACCACAACGGCACCATTACTGCCTCTGCAGGTCAGTGTCCGTGCGCAACTCGCAGCCTCGTCATAGCTCAGTGGCCGCCGCACCATATTTGGCCTAAACTAAGTAGCGAGTCAATGCATCTTATCATTACAACGGGACAGATTCATTAATAGTTATCCTCCTACGCGGCACTCAATCACTATGCTATGTACGAGCCTTGCTCCGCGGTTTCTACTGCGCGGAATTTTATTTTTAAACTATGTCATCCATAATCCTGCCTGTAATATCTTGGCCACATTTCATTCAATTGCGTTCAGCCATTTTGAACACCTTCATGAAATATCACAATGATAATATCAGTAACCACAGTTGAAACTAACTACTTACAGATAAAATATTTGACTCTATCAGTAGGATATGATGATAGTGAAACAACCTATATACCAAGTCGTGTGCACCGCACCATGAAGCTGTTTACGACCATAACCAGTGACCCTCCCTATAATGATAATGGCAATCCTTTGGCTACCTAGTCGGGCACCCTTTGAGGGAGGTGTGAAGCTCTAACGGTTTCCTTCTTGTACATACATAACATAATTAACAGGTATTTAACCACTACTCACAATGGTAGGCACAGAACATTAATACGGCAATAAATTGAGCATAGATAAAGCGGCATAGGGTCGGGCTCGTGAAATAAACTAGCGTAAAAGCATTAGTCACACCGCACGAGGGCGCGGGCGCGGGCGGGGCGCGGGCGGGGCGGCGGCGGGGGCGGGGGTTCGCAGAAACTGCGCGAGCGCATCTCCGAGATAATAAATCGAAACAAGAATTTGGATATGCATAGCCGGAGAATGTAACATGCTGAGAAAACATTTTTCATTTTCCATTCCTAGTTACTGAATTAACATTCTCCGCAGGAGCGATACTCTTATATGTATTAAGGTAACTGCTTAAATTATATAGAGCCGCGGTGTCCGGTTTGGTGGGAAGGCTTGAGGATATATTTTAAATAATAATTATTTACGTACTCTACACTAATAAATAAAAAAAACATTTTTTTTCTAAATGCATATGAAATTATATACCTACAGTAGTGATAAAAAAATACATGTGTGTCTGTTTATTTCTGCTGATATCCAAAACGATTAGACTGGCTTTGAGAGGGCTTTCCTTGGCCTGACAGATAGCTAAAAAGTATTTAAGCCTCTTTTACTTTAGTGTAACGCGGGTAAATACGCGGGGCACAGCCAGTAATAAAATGCAAACCAGACGTAGCGAGTTACGTACTATATGTACGTTGAAGGCGCTCGCAGTATTTAATTGCGTTTAGTAGTAATTAAAGTCGTCCATCAGAGGCGGCGGCGCGGCCCGGCACACAGCATGCGATGCGCGGCCCCACTCTTGTGTGCCCACTGCTCCCGCACACTATCTGCAGTCAGCGCTTGCTTGCCATCAGGTCGCGTGCCCATCGCTCACCATACACTCCTGTTTTGTAAGTCTAATAATACAATAATTTTGTGTTAAACGTGTTAGAAAGAGATCCAAGTCCTAGGAGAGTTCTATATTTTTAAGCGTTCCCACAACGGTCTAGGAAGGGGTAGGCAAAGATGAAACACATCACCGTGTTTTCGCCTGAAATTTATTTTAGATACCAACGTGATATTTGACAAGCTGTTCCAATTGATATATACGTTGTATATCTTTATGCCATCCCACAAGGGTCACGGAATGGGTAGGCAGGGATGTATAGTAGTCATTCACACCCACTTTCCGCCAGAGATATATTTTAGGTGCCAACGTGACAGATG
>JACCPG010004057.1:0-19715 GCA_016069955.1 Drepana arcuata | reverse complement strand
ATTTCTAGACTAAATTAGGGACGTCTTGAAAAAAGGTCAGGTCAAGAGTACCCTAAACCGAAGAGCATGTATGAAGAGAATAATGAAAGTGGGTGTAGCGATAGAAGTATGTAAGGATCGTAGCAAGTGGAAAGCAGTGGTCTCTGCCTACCCCTACGGGAAAGAAGCGTGATTATATGTATGTATGTATGTAAATAAATAAAATAGGAGTATTCGTTTGTAATTACCGCTTAAAATAACCGCTTTTACTAAATGCATATGGATTACTTAGACATTTTTATGTATACACGGTACATATACCCGATGATATTTTTTACTATTTTTGTATGTCTGTCTGTCTGTTCGTTCCTTATTTTGTCTGTTTGCTTATCTCTGAAACGGCTTGACCGATTTTGACAGGATTTTGGCCACTTTTATTTGTTATTTTCCACGCGGACGAAGTCAGGGGCATAGCTAGTGTGTATTAAAATATCTGTTCACGCCTTCCCACTAGGGTTCCCGAAGGGGTAGTCAGAGGTAGCACCGCTTCCTCGCCGGAGATATATATTTTCCTGGGCTAATTTAAGTAACCAAGTATCAGTTGGTTTGTAGTTTATATATAAATTTTAAATTTTAATGCTTTCCTGAAACCAATACATCATATTATTCGAGTTTGTGAACTTGGTAACCGCACAGCTGTGTCCCGAGACGGACCCACTGAACCCAAGCCTTATTTACTGGCATACTGGCTATGACAAGTTTACGACCTCGGCTCACCTCTATTGTGTCAAAAACAAACGGGGAGCGGGGGTTAGTTGTAAGACATTTTATTTATTTTATTGCGTTTATTGTTTGCTGGGTAAGTATATTGTGTCCGGGGCACACTGGTCTTTTGTCACGATTACGACCAATTTTGGAACGTGGACCTGACAAATAACTCAGCGGGCTATTTATGTCCTTCGGTGAAAGTGATAGAGTCCACGGTTGAATGCATATTGGATGTTACGGTTAAAATAAAAACGTAATTGATAATCACGTTTGACCACGTTCCAACTACCTGGATCAAATCGATCGGACGCTCAAGTACGGGAACGTTAAGAGTACTCCAAATTGACGAAAATGTATGAAGAGAATGATAAATGTGAACGAAGCGAAAGGGGTATATAAGTCTGGAGAGAACTGGCGCTCTATACTCTCTGCCTACCCCGTTAGGTACTCAGCGTGATGATATGTAAGTAATTGATAACTTAATAATATAACCGTATCTCATGCGGGGTAGGCAGAGAGTAGACCGCTTGATAAGTAAGTATTTTACTGTTTAAGTATTTATAGATATTTAAAGCGAAAGTGTCTGACCGAAAAGACAGGGGAAGACCAAGTTCCAACTACCTAGATGAAATCCACTGAGCACCCAAGGGTATAAACAAGAGTACTCGAAACCAACGAGCACTTTGTAAGACTATTAACAACTCAGCAAGATACGTATGCAATATTAGTTATAATCTGAAGCCATGTTACCTACTTGACAAGTGACTACATGCCGCGATCTGAGACTTGTCTAATATCACATAGTGGGGTAATATGAAATGCAAATTTTTGTCATCCCTCGTCTAGAAATCTAATAACGGAATTATTGTTTAACCAGGCCCCTTGGCCGACGCAGGTGGAGCATGGCCTGTTGACTTAGGTATTTCGAAACAACATAGCTAACCTCAGTAACCACTACCATTTGTAATTAATATAAAAAAATAAGAACCTGGTGTCCGGGTAACACTTGCAACGCG
Source organism: Drepana arcuata (assembly GCA_016069955.1). Lineage (NCBI taxonomy): Eukaryota > Metazoa > Arthropoda > Insecta > Lepidoptera > Drepanidae > Drepana > Drepana arcuata. The sequence continues at coordinate 17,952 of JACCPG010004057.1, read as the reverse complement.
AATATTGCAAGTTTCAACCCGGTCGGGGTTCAACGGGTACCGCTAAGCTTTTTCTGAGTGATTAATCATTCCAATAGTTTTACGATAAAGTGAAATATTGTGAGCAAAGCTGCATACGTTTCAAAAGTAATTCCAAAACGTGTGATGGTCGCTCTTGTGAAATGGTGATGGACTCGCCATCTGTCACATTATGACCTAAATATACCTCCTGCGAACAAAAGACTGTCTGTCTATTTGTTCCGGGTAAGTTCACCTTTGCATAACCCTTCGAAGACTTTCGGGTATGAAGTTGTAAAACAAAATATTATCGATAAATGCAAACGATAGAGGTCTATACTAAGTCTTTAGAGAACTTTATCATTACGAAGAGAGTAAAGAGACTCTGCGAGATGTTAAAGCTGGTTTAGATTATATATGGAACTGTAGTTAAAAGATAGACCGTCGTCTATTGTCACTATCATTAAAGTACAATATTTAGTGTTTTGATCGAACTACTAGTTACCTTACTCTATACATCTAGATTCACAATATTTTAGCGCAATGCGCAGGTCCAAATGAATCCTACGAAAAGCTTAACATTTGTAAGGACGTAGGTAAGATTTTTCTCTTACTATGTGAGGCAGCAGAGAAAAATGGTAGGGGCCTACCTATTTCACGTGAAGTTAAATCATGTTTACTGTACTCGTACGAGATAAAACAATATTGCAGAGTAGGGCATGAAACTTGTATTAAACTTGTCTACCCTGTGCATGTTTTGTCAGACATGTTTATTCATTTCGTCAGATATAGAAAAAGCCGTGGTGGCCGAATGGTTACTGGTTAATGGTTAGTTGCCTGCGAACTGTACCAATGAGTTTTTCTGAACTAAAGTACAGTAATTAGTTACACCACGAGCTTTACGGTGAAGGAAAACATCGAGAGGAAACCTAAATACGTCTGAGAAGCAATTCAAAGGCATATGTATGGTCATGCTTGAGTAACGGCGATGGACTCGCCATCTGTCACCTAAAATATATCTCTGCCTACCCCTTCGGGGATTTATGGGATGGCGTGAGAATATATTATATTAGAAAAGACGGCGAGAGGCGCGGTGGGGAAGGTTGAAGTGGGCATCATGTCGAGCAATTCTTCAGAACTCTCCCCGTTATACGAGCGGTAGATATTTATAATTAAGGGTATCAAGCTACTAGGTCGGCTCGGGCTAGCGTTTACAAGATATTGTATTGTAATAACACCGGCATCTCACGTTTAATTAGTTATTTAATTGGCCTACCTAGTATCCTTAACTTATAATCGACTTTGTAACCATTGGCTTTGGCATTACGGTTGAGAGCTCTGGTGATATCCTTTATCTTATTGAAGATTTCATTCATCGTGATGTTGCTTAAAGTTTTCGTCTTGTCTCTAGGAAAGGGTTTTGCGTTATTCTTTTGACGGAGTGCATTCCTTATGTATGTAGGTAGATCTGAAAATAATGACGAAATAAACATTATTAGTTGATGTTTAAGAATACCATTTTATTATTAAAACTTTTACTGGCTAAGAATGTAAAGTTTTCCAGGTACAGCTACTGGGAAGAAGTGCTGCAAAGAGGAAGATAGAAGGAAAAGGAGAGGGGCAGAAAAGAAACGAAGGAGTCTGGTTTCGCCGTTAGGTTAACAAGCACGACTATACATAGTATGTATTTACGTCTTTGAATTTATTCTCAAACGTGTGCAGGTTCCATCTCGACCTTCACCGTCAAGCTCGCGATGTGACTAAGCACTGTGCTTAAAGCTATTCCAGAAATAAATCTTCCAAAATCTGTCAAATTAGACGCGAGTGAAGCCGCGGCACATAGCAAGTGAGAACAGCAAAGTATAAATATAAAATTTTACCATTCGGATAGGAAAATTCGTAGTGCGATAGTGCGAACGTGATCGCGAGGAAAGTTATACTAAGGACGGCTAACATCTTGTAAAGTCTGTTCTACACTGAGGAATGGCATTAAGTTAGTCTTCAAGTATTAGGTAAAGTTTTAACAGAAAATTCTCTAGGAATTTTGAGAAGTATATTTCCGTGTTTGAAGGAAACTTAAAACTGTACCGTAGGGTTCATGATTGACTTTGGAACTAAATATTCAATGTAGAACATTATTGTTGAACTTGTTGTCTATTCGCCGGGCATAAATTAAGGTGCCATCATGACAGATGGTCAGTTTTTTAACTACTCGGTTTACCCGGATCTTTTTGTGTTTTCATAGTAATGCAATGATGACGTATAAATCTATGAGCATGTCTCGAATATCCATAATCAAGAGATTCACAAAGCAATTGGCGTGAACATGGGTGTGATTCGGAAGTTTATGCAAGACAAAGCAAAAGTGTGTGCAAGAAGAGGCAGAAGAGGACCACGTTTTTACAACCTTCAAATCAGTCGAATTCTCGAACTCAAAACTCATGCACGAGTATTCTAAACCGACGAGCGTACATGAAGAGACAAAGTCAGATATAGAGGTATGTCAATCTAGAGAGTACTAGAACTCTACTTTCTCTGACTACTCCGTGAGGGACTCGTTTTTTTTTCTTTTTTTATACAACAAGAGTGGCAAACAATCATACGGCCCATCTGATGGGAAACGGTTACCGTAGCCTATTTACGCTCACGTATATATAGGTGGAACAAAAATATCTCGAGTACGAACCCGAACACGCTCATTGCAAACCTAACCTAATAGTTTTATTTACGTTTTTCAATTCTCTTGTTTTAAAAACACAATTTGTTTTGTAAACTACAGCTTGTACCGTAAAGTTAACTTCTCCTTCGCTCCATTATGTTGGCACTCCGGTTTCACAAAACTGAATTTATTTCAGGAACTTTTATACATGTGAATGCACACGTTTGAAGTTCGGAAGCTTATCATATTTGTATTTTGCCGTTTCCATGGCACCGTTGCTCCTCCTGTGACGTGACGATACAGACCCAAACGATTCCCAAGTAAAAATATATACCTATACATAAAGCTGCTTTCTTATTAACTGAGTAAAGGTTTAACACGTCCAAAGCACGTTGGGACGAACTTCGACTATGAAAACAAACGTGTTGCAACGCTTGCAACACAAATAGAAAGATAGTGCGCCTCCGAATTACGTTGGTATACGATTCGAAAAAATTTTGTGATGGAGACTTAGCGGAAACGAAACCTGTCTGTTAAATTGTAATTACGAAGCCGTGGTGGCCGAGTGGTTCGAGCAGCCTGCGACGCAAAGGTCGCAAGTACGAATCCCGACTGTACCAATGAGTTTTTCTGAACTTAAGTACAGCGATTAGTCACACCACGCGCTTTACGGTGAAGGAAAACATCGAGAGGAAACCTGCATACGTCTGAGAAGAAATTCAAAGGCGTATGTATAGTCGTGCTTGAGTAACGGCGATGGACTCGCCATCTGTCACGCTGGCACCTAATATACCTCTGGCGAAGGTGGGTGTGTGGGTATTACCTATACATCTCTGCCTACCCCTTCGGGGACCTTTATGGGAAGGCGTGAGGATATATTTTTATTATTATTTATTTAGTGACAGGAATAGGGAACAAAATATATATCCTCATATACTCACGCCTTAACAAAATATATAAACACGTAAATTAGGATTACTAAAACTATATGACAAGAGTATATCATTTTGTATGATCTTCACCATTGCAATGAACAAAAAGTTTGGAGGCGTGAAAATAATAATAAAAATGCATTTATTTCCCTCGCCACATATACAATCACCATCACCGAAGTTTCCCAATAAATCACCAGCCATCATCGTCGTTCATCACTATTGACAGCTAAGTAGTGTTAGTACATAAAGTAACTCAGGCAATGTTCGCAATGAATCATTTAATATGTCACTGAAGGTACAGATTTCCGGTGATTAATGTTTCAACTAATTACTGCTGGTATTGAGTGTCGTTATCAAGGACGGTAGTTCTCTGAGATATATTATTAGCCTTTGTGTGGTTTTAATGGCTTGCATTTAATTGTTATTTGGTGCGTTTAGAAAACAATTGCAAACATGTTTTCTAAGAACAATTTATTTTACACATACATACATATCATCACGCCAAGTCCCTAACGGGGTAGGCAGAGAGTATAGAGCGCCAGTTCTCTATAGACTTACATACCTCTTTCGCTTCGTCCACATTCATCAGTCTCTTCATACATGCTCGTCGGTTTCGAGTACTCTTAACGTTCCGTCCTTCAGAGTCCGATCTATTTGATCCAGGTAGTTGGAACGTGGCCTTCCTCTGCCTCTTCTTGCACACACTTTTGCTTTGTATATCTGTTTCGTCAATCTTTCTTCACTCATCCTTTCTATGTGTCCAAACCAACGTAACATGCCTTTCTTCATCTTTACAATCACGCCCTCATTCACAATTTATTTTAGATGGCAATTTTATTCGCCTTCTCTCGAGGGTTGACTAGCTACATATCCTCACTCCTCACGCCCTTCCACAAGGGTTCCGGAGGGTAGGCAGAGGTGTATAGGTAATACCCACACACCAACTTTCCGCCAGAGATATATTTTAGGTGCCAACGTGACAGATGGCGAGTCCATCGTCGTTACTCAAGGCTATCTATACATACGCCTTGGAATAGCTTCTCGTATGCAGGTTTTCTCTCGATGTTTTCCTTCACCGTAACTAATCACTGTACTTAAGTTCAGAAAAACTCAGTGGTACAGTCGGGATTCAAACTCGCGATCTTTGTGTCGCAGGCAACTACTCAAACTCGGTTACCACGGCTGACTATCTGTAACAAACTATAATAATAATAATAATAATATATCCTTTATTGTACAAACACACACATTTACAAAAACAAACAGAAATGACAAAGAAAACATATAGTAGGCACAATAGGCGGCCTTATCGCAAAAGCGATTTCTACCAGGCAACCAGGGTAGAGAGAGATAAGAAACAGAGAAAGAAAAGGTAGGTGTGACAGTTGAGAGGATGAAATAGAAACAATTATTATAATATATAAATAATAGGCATTCTACATAAATAAATACGAAACATATACTTATATAACATACATACAATAATATATACATGTTTACATATATATAAACAAGATATATACATATATATTAAAAAGAGAAATAGTGTTCAAATAAAAGCTTTTTGAAGGAGATTAAAGTCTGTGCAAGCCTGATGTTCTGGGGCAACGAGTTCCAAAGACGGACAGCTTGCGCAGTGAAAGACTTGGAATAGGAAGAAGAGGTGAAGGTAGGAGTTTTAAGAACAAGTTCTCTGGTTTTACGGAGTAGGTGCAGGTTGAAAAAAAGAAATTCAAAGCGTTCCTGAAGATATCTGGGGGCTCTAGGATCAAACAAAGTTTTGTAAAGAAGTGATAGGATATGAGTATTCCGGCGAAGTCGGATAGGTAGCCACTTGAGCCTACGGCGAAATTCAGAAACGTGGTCATATTTGCGTAATCCAAATACAAACCGTATGCAGAAATTTTGAAGGCGCTCAAGCTTGTTAAGTTGCTCCTCGGTAAGGTCAAGATAGCTGACGTCAGCATAGTCAAGGATAGGAAGGAGCAATGCTTGGGATAGCTTAATTTTAGCGTCCATAGGCAAGAAATTACGAAGGCGTCTAAGGGACCCCGCGGCTGCAAACATCTTCCGACTTACCTCTGCAACCTGAGGTGCCCAAGATAGAGATTTGTCAAGAAGAATACCAAGATCCCTGACAACATCGCTAAAGGGTATTATAATACCGTCAAAAGAAATAGGCGGTATCTGTTCCCACCTCACCTGGGCTATCAGTCTACTGGTACCAATAATTATGGACTGAGATTTTGTAGGATTTACTTGGAGCCCATGATTCCTGCTCCAGTTTGATATAACATCCAGATCCATATTGGTAGCTCTAATAGCACAGGGGAGGGAGGAAAGAGACGCTTGTGTGTAGATCTGGAGATCGTCTGCATATAGGTGGTAAGATGAAGTGATATTGAGAGTAACTAATCTTTTTTCTGGAGATAATTTTTAGCTACCAACGTGACAAGTCTGCCTCTATTTTTCAAGCACTATGGCAACTTGGGAAACTATACATAGAACATTGAATTTCTTTTTAAAAGTTTTATCATGAAGGAATACATTTAGGAGAAACCTGAATACCTAATTCAGGTTTCTCCTAAATGTATTCCTTCATGATAAAACTCGTGGTGTGTCTAATCGCTGTACTTAAGAATAGGTAGAGTATTAAATGTATTGGTTCGTTATGTTTACCATTATTTGGTAAAATCTTAGGTATAACGATTTGCTTCCCCTATTAATTTGATAAATGTTACGTATAAAAATCCTCGATATGGTGATCTTTGCTATTATAATCAGTTAGCGTCTTGTCTCTTCCTTCTCTTGTGTTATGCTAAGCAAAAAGCTTCCTATTTAGAACTTAGCTCTGTCTAAAGCTTCAAGAACCCGTAAACATAGGAAATAATAATAGGCAATTAAAGGCAGCTAATTGAAAGCATGCCTCACCAAAATAGTCCTAGAGCTTCAACAAAATAGCGTAAGAGCCGACGTACAAAAAGCGATTGTCAACTGAAATCTTGACTTATTTAACAAAACAGTATTCCGCGGCGATCTGTCAAAGTCGAGAAGCCTATTCATGCCAAGATAAATACATTCTCGACGTGATAAGAGTAGCGGGCCTTGTAAACATTGGCCCTGGGCCTTGCGGTGTTTTTGTCTCACTCTACGTTGATTAATGTTTGCGGAAGTGTATTAAAGTATTATAATTTATGTACGAGAATTTGTTAACCCAATAGTTTGATTAAGAGCCCTAATAATAAGCTGTTATTTTGATTCGAATACTCGCCAAGATTGCAAGTTCGAATCCCGACTGAACTAATGGTCTTTGTCTGAACTTATATACCTACGGGGATTAAACACACCACGAGCTTTTTTACGGTGAAGGAAAACATCGAGAGGAAACCTGCATACGTCTGAGAAGAAATTCAAAGGCGTATGTATAGTCGTGCTTGAGTAACGGCGATGGACTCGCCATCTGTAACGTTGTCACCTAAAAATATATCTCTGACGGAAAGTGAGTGTAAGGGTATTACCTATACACCTCTGCCTACCCCTTCGGGGACCCTTGTGGGAAGGCGTGAGAATATATATATATATATGTTATTCGTTCCAACTACCTGGATCAAATAGATCGGACTCTCAAGGACGGGAACGTTAAAAGTACTCGAAACCGACGAGCATGTATGAAGAGACTGATGAATGTGGACGAAGCGAAAGAGGTATGTAAGTCTAGAGAGAACTGGCGCTCTATACTCTCTGCCTACCCCGTTAGGGACACGGCGTGATGATATGTATGTATGTATATATGTTATTTCAGTATAGCGAAACAAATTGGTAGTCTACTCTCTCTGCCGACTTGCTAGGGACCGATTGTAGTTATGTATGTATAAATAATACTATTATTATTATGCTACTTAGTTTTGATTTATAGATATCAATATAAACGGTAGCTTTCCCTATAAATGAAATTGCCTATGTAAGTCATTGCGAACGAACTAGATAAAATATTTTTTAAATTATATGACCATTAGTAAGAGTAGCATTTGTTTTACGCGTTGACATTTTTTAAAACAGGTTTTCCTGGAAACAATATTACAAAGTAATAATTACTGTCTATGCGTCTACCTATCTATATGTCTACACTACACTCTCAACGCGTCATTACCACCACTACGTCACCTAACCCAGGGGAAGGGTTGGGGAGCGCAGCGACCACATGCACGGCCAGCGGCATCCCATCATTCGCCTTGACCGCTTTACACGAGAAAACACTTCCTTGTAACAGTGCTCACTTAAACTCATTATATTGCTATCGAAGAAGACCATCTTTAATTTAAACGCCTCCACACACATCACATCATATACAATTACAAGTCTGCATTTTGGCGTGAAAGAGGTTGTGATTGTAAAATTGGAGAAAGGCATGTTGGTTTGGATACACAGAACGGTTGAGTGAAAAAAGATTGACGAAACATATAGAATCCGTTGACGAAGACCACGTTCCAACTACCTGGATCAAATCAATGGGACACTCAAGGATGGGAACGTCAAGAGTACTCGACACCGACGAGCATGTATGAAGAGACTAATGAATGTGGACGAAGCGAAAGATGGTATTCGGCATGATGATAATGCATATGTATGTATTGATTATGAATGCACAAGTTATCAAAACATACGATTTAATATTAGAATTCATCGCACTTAGACAGACGAACATACGCGACAAGGGTAAGTAATTTGTTTTCATACTGTATAATGTAAAGTTTACTGTTACGTATATAGGCTTGGAATGTTCGCCGGCGAATATTTGCGTACGGCCCGAAGATCGCCTCAAAGAAACTCACTCCCAGTGGCTTGTGAACGGCGTTTCTTGTGCGGCTTGCCTTTGCCGATTTGTCAATGTCACAGCTCATATTTTATCAACAGTGGGACAATGGTAACTACATTTTGATATCGGCCCGCTTCGCGTCTAGTTTTGAAACGTTTGATGGATTGTACAGGGTCGGGAACAGTTTGTCTTCTGGATTTTTCTTTTCTATGTAACGCGGGACGAGTTTTTTGTGACGTATTATCTTTGTAACCGGTTGTGAGCTATGATTTGGATTTATTTCAGGTGCGATGCTTTGCTTTCGCTTACAAAGTAATTTGCGATTTATGATGGGGTGGTAAGGTGTGAATGTGGCGAACATTAAGGGGTTATATATGAGCGGTAAAACAGATTGGTATGTTATTATTCTATTCTTGATTTACCTTTTTTTTATAATATTTGTTTTTTAGTTTGAACGCGCTCATGTCAGGAAATACCTACTTGGGCAATTTGGAAAAAATTAATGATCTCTAATTTTTTGAGGCTGGCAATAAATACGTAGCGAAGCAAGCAAAAACCACTGCTCGTTTTAACATTCAAACCTCAAAGTAGCCTCTCGTGACAAGCGGGCTGGAACCCATCACGCTCAGAAAATCAGCATTGCTATCCAGCGTGGCAATGCTGATAGTTTTCTTGGCAATTAGCCGCGGTATACCCATTTGACACGTATATTTTATCTGTAAGTAGTTGTTTAACAACACATAGTAAATATTGTTAATTGTTGTTATTGCATACAAATTAAAGAACAGAAATTGAGAATCAAACGGTAATAGAACTAATTATAGTCAAGTGAAGACACAACGAGCTAATCAGAGTAAATACAAGATAACACACATTTTGCTCACAGGGTCGTCGAATTGCTTCATAACTACAGAATGTAGCGAATTATGATAATGCATTATGATAATGTGTCTAATGACTTCGCGACGTCTTTCATTGAGTGGACACACGGACACAAGGGACAGGGGACATAGCAACCATTATTACCATTCTCCACGATGGCTCTGTTAGGCTGATATTCTACAAGTACGCTTGGACGTATGCAAGGGATGAGATATTGACGTATCAGATATACTATGTTCATGCTATCTAGATCAAATTGACCAGACACAGGGTGGCAACGACAAGAGTACTCGAATCCGGCAAGCATGTGTGATAAGCAAGAGACTGATGAATGTGGATTTAGCGTATGAGCTCTGTTTGTCTAGAAAACTGGTGCTCTAGTCCCTTGCTGCTCTGTTTACATCGCGAGGAACTCGGCATGATGCATATATTTAAATATAAATGTAGACATGTCACGCGGTTTCTCCCTCGTAAAATTTCAATCTAGAAAAAAGTACTATACTGGTAAACAGTAATGGTAGTTTTATCTAGAATAAAACATATTCTAAGTATTCAGCTAGCAATCTATTTCTATGCAAAATTTCTTTTAATTCCGTTCAATAGTTGTAGTAGTTGTGAAAAACGGGAAACATGCCTCCTCAAAAACGCGTCTATAATTATTAATAATAATAATATATCCTCACGCCTTCCCACAAGGGTCCCCGAAGGGGTAGGCAGAGGTGTATAGGTAATACCCACACACCCACTTTCCGCCAGAGGTATATTAGGTGCCAACATTATTAGTAGGATGAAATTAGTCGTACAAACTATGTGGGTGATAAATACAATCGTTGGCTATCCTAAGTGCTTGAGTGTATAAGATAAAAAGAAGGCAGATGGCGACAATTGAGCAGTATACACCGTCCGCTCAGCTAATCCACTTTTCCATCTAATTAATCCCATTATTAAAGCAATATGCATTAATAAAGTATAATGAGAAGTCTGTTTCTGGCCTTTCTCATAAAAATACCTGCGATCTTATATTTCTAAGACAATTTTATTTCGAAATTTGTTCCATTACAATCTTACGTTGTGATCTGTATTGGGACACAACAGAAAATGGAATAGTTCTACCGGGATAGGAGATACATATTTTATGACTTGTAACGTATTGCTCAGTAGCCAGTGGACGAATTGCAATGAAATTTGCTAACAATAGTATCTACCTTACATAAAGGAATAGTATCAATCTTTACATATATATATATATATATATATATATTTCTTCTATGTATGTGTATGTCTCTGAACTCCTCCTGAACGGCTTGAGCTTCAGGGTCTGAAGGTTATTTTAATGAAACTTTTCTTTGTTGTACAATTATCAAACCGACAATGATTTGATAATTTTACCCGATAGATATATTTAAAGTGTCTACGTGACAGATGGCGAGTCCATCACCGTTACTCAAGCACGACTATACAAATGTCTTTGAATTTATTCTTAAGCGTATGCAGATTTCCTCTCAATATTTTCCTCTCGTACTTAAGGGCAAAAACTCATTGATATAGTCGGGGTTCGAGCTTGCAAGCTTTGCGTTGTAGGCAACCACTCGGCCACCACGGTTCTCAGTATTATCGTTACATTCGTCAGTGTTACATTATTATTATTATTTTGATACCAAGGTGGCAAACATCATATGATCCACCGGAAGTTAAGCGGTTTCCACCACCTATAGATGTTTGCATCACTAGGGGGAAATGCATTGCTGCAGGATGGAGGTTTATATTTGTAAAGTTATCAGCAGCTACTCGAACCACTCGACCACTATGGCTCTCACTTTGTAGTGCTATTTTTCATTACATGGTAACAGTGACGTTATATTTACTAATAGTTGTGCCCGCAACTTGGTTCGCGTGGAATTTAACAGAAAAGTTTTGTTCAGTTTCTTAAATTAAAGTGGCCTTAGATATTTATTTTTAAATCAGCTCTCTGCCAGTGACATTTCTATTCCCATATAAAATCAGTGCAGCCGTTTGAGTGAATAGCCGGAACAAACAGACAGTCAAAAAATTGTTTACTGTATATTGGTAGATATTTGTTATTAGTGTTGCGATGGAAGGTTCTGGAAGGCTTGCCGTGTGAAAGCCATGCGAAACAACAACACTTAGCCGGAAATATAGACCAAAGGAGGCAATTAAGAAAGGGCGTAAACAACTTGTTTTCGTGGCCCGGCCATAGTTCTGCGGATGCATTCAAACTTTTTTAATTCAAGTGATTACAAGTGTTTTATCAGTGACTTTAGTGAGAGTTACAGTTTTAGTAGAAGTGTTTCAGTGTCTAGTGTTTACTGTGTTCTACTGTTACTGTGTTGTAGTGTCCACAGAGTAGAAGTGTTTCAGTGCCTAGTGTTTACTGTGTTATTGTGAACAGTGTTACAGTGCTGTAGCGCATAGTGTCCGGATTCATCCTGCAAGTGTTCAGAATTATTCTGTGTTCGAATAAAGTGTCGTTATAGAGTAAACACCGGCTATCATTAAATTATCCAGAACTCCAGCTCGTAACATTAGTAAAAAGCGGTTATTTTAAAATTCCAAACCGACACTCAAATTTTAATTGTATTTGTATAGATGGCGCTTCCTATAGACGTAGGCATAGGTATGTATCGACCAAAAACCATAATATGTATGAATGTATGCCTAAAAAAATAATGATTAATAGTCTGACATCTCCCGGGATAGTTCACGAAACGTCTGTAGTTCACAATAACCTCAAACGATACATGCCAGCGCTTGTTATAAAGCAACTCGCAACCATTCTGTACATTCCTGGCTTGTTGCAAAGCGGGATGTGTCAGTCAGACTGACGTGGGTCGAACAGTTCCTACAAAATTGAGTAACCTTTATTTTGACGATTTCTCTGTGTATTAGTCAACTGGGAATACCAGGGTGCCTGATAGCAGCAAAGAATTAACAACTTCCTTGAAGATATTTTTGAGAAAGGTATGCTGAGATGGTTTGGCCATGTCGAGAGAATTAATGAAGAACGATTGACGAAAAAAGTGTATAAGGCGAGTGTTAATGAAAGTGTTGGAAGGGGTAGACCTAGACGGACGTTTCTAGACCTAGAACTAGACTAGAAATTAGGGACGTCTTGAATAAAGGCCAGGTCAAGAGTACCCTAAACCGAAGAGCATGTATGAAGAGAATAATTAAAGTGGACGAAGCGAAAGAAGTATGTAAGGACCGTAGCCAGTGGTAAGAAGGGGTCTCTGCCTACCGCTACGGTAACGAGGCGTGATTATATGTTTATATGTATAATTCACATAAGCTTTAGAATGGTAGGTAAAAGAAAAATATTGTTACTTTGTATTCGCACTGTATCGATGAGCTTTCCTTAACTTAAGTTGAACTTAAGTCCAGTGATTATCATAACTACTATGATATCTTGGGACAATTCCACTCAATCTGACATAGTCCCAAACTAAGCAAAGTCTGTACTATGGGAACTAGACAACGATATACATTATTTTAGGTAGATATATACAAAAATACATAGAACATCCAAGACTAAGGTATAAATACTCGTGTTTATCACATCACACAAATATTCTGCCCTCAGCGGCAATCGAACCCGCGACCCGCGAACAAAGGTCGTCCCACGTTATACATAAGTCACACCACGAGCCTTACGGTGCATGAAACCATGGAAAGAAAACCTGCATACGTTTGAGAAGAAATTCAAAGACACGACAAGAATTAACAAATTGGAATTTACGAGTATCCTATATCTGTTTCGTCAATATCCTCGTACAATGTATTATTCTCGTCCTTTCTATTTATTATTATTATAAATACATATGAAGAATGTATTTAAATTTGGAATATCTCAATATAAATAATTATTATTACAACTTACCCTTATCTTTATCGCTAATACCCAAAGGGACCGTAAACAAATACTGATTGAAAATAAGGTGACCGAAACAATATATCTGAATTGAGTTAATATAAGGTCGATGGTAAATTTCCAAACGCTTTGCTATAATTGACTTTGTTACATGCTAAAATGTATCTTAGCATCAATGATGTAAGGTTAAAAGTAAAATAAAAGTATATTGTATACAAGGTGACATTGCGTGTATTAAGGAATCCAAGGCAGTCGACAATGTTGATAAGGGTCGCAGCTCCTAAGGCGACGGTGTCCTATCGAGCTTTGCTTCTCAAAACGTGGGAGAAGGCATGAGCGGTAACGTTTAATAGCAAACTACGTAGTTGATGGCTACTTACTCAAGAGATGTAACTTAAGAGCAAAATTTAAGTTATTTGTAGTTCAGGCGAAGATTCTATGTTCAAAAATCTGTTGTTGGCATAGAAGTAATAGACCGAAAAATTATTATTGACGGACAAATTGACCTGCAGACCCACCCAAATTATATAATAAAATAATATCCTCACGCCTTCCCACAAGGGTCCTCGAAGGGGTAGGCAGAGGTATATAAGTTTTAACCACACACCCACTTTCCGCCAGAGGTATATTAGGTGCCAAAGTGACAGATGGCGATGCCATCGCCGTTACTCAAGCACGACTATACATACGCCTTTGAATTTCTTCTCAGACGTTTGCAGGTTTCCTCTCGATGTTTTCCTTCACCGTAAAGCTCGTGGTGTGACTAATCACTGTACTTAAGTTTAGAAAAACTCATTGGTACAGTCGGGCTTCGAACTTGCGATATTTGTGTCGCAGACAACTGCTCGAACCACTCGGCCACCACGGCTTTTTACTCTCTCTCACTCTCTAGACTTACATACCTATTTCACGTCGTCCACATTCTGCAGTCTCTTCATAGATGCTCACCTGTATCGACAATTCCTGACGTTCCCGTCCTTGACTGTCCGATCGATTTGATGTAGTTAGTCGAACGTGGTCTTCCTCTGCCTCTTCTTGCACACGCTTTCGCTTTATATATCTGCTTCGTCTTAGGGATAAATACTTTAATTCCAGCTCAATGGCGACACTTACTATATACATGCAGTGAGTATGTTAATATAAGTCTTCAGAGACCTGGCAGTCTACTCTCCCTGAGGATTCCTACAGACTCCGTCTGCAACGGGACGAAATGTTACGCCGCTCTTCGTTTATGCCTCGGATATCAATTGTAAGTCCTCAGTAACAAATTGAGTTTACAAGATTGGATTAGGTACTAAATTAGATCATATTTCGTGAGCCAGCTTATGTTACTCTCACTTATTATCTCTCGTCATCGTGTTTCCATTAATATAAATATCTAGAATACCTTCATATAAGATTCAAAAATAATAAAAGTGAAGATAAAGCTAAGAAAGTATTATTTATAATTATGTAAATATTATTACAGTCATATAATTTGCTTTATTGCCTTTGAATTTCTTCTCAGACGTATGCAGGTTTCCTCTCGATGTTTTCCTTCACCGTAAAGCTGCGTGGTGTGACTAATCACTGTACTGAATTTCAGAAAACTCATTGGTACAGTCGGGATTCGATCTTGCAGTCTTTGTAACTACTCGAACCACTCGGCCACCTAGGCTTTTGTAGATGTAATGTAAGATGTTTTATTATAGAATAAAATCTTTAATTATATTTTACTATAAAAAAACATTAATTCATGTGAATAGCTTTACACAATCACGATTGAAATCACGTTTAGTGTAACCGTAAAGCACCGCTTGCTATTTCAAAGCTGGTTTCTTACTTCCATGTGGACACAATTTTTGACAAAAGCCAGTATATAATTTAATAATTGCTAATAAAAACAGTAACAATTTAAAAACACAAAGAAGTTTTTCATTCGACTTACGGAATTATTCACATATAATAATAATTACTGTAAATAGTTCAAAAAATTCCAAGTCTAGAAATATTCCAAGAAAATTTTCCCCCTCTAAAAAAAGAGAGCAATTTGTTGGGTTGAAAATACTATCGAAATTCGCTTTGAATATCCGAGCTAACAAATCCATTCCAAATACTAAAATGTTTTCCAAACACGGACTGAATAAAACGGTAGGTGAACAAAAAAAAACAAAATGGCGTCAAATCCAGCGACAATCGACGCGTAGATACAGCGATAAGACAGTGACGTATAGGCGCAATTGCCTTTTGCAAATTGTTCACACACGCTAGGTATAAATAGTAGGCACACATGGCGTGCTGTGCAACGGTTTCGGATATTTTATTATTATTAATATGTTTATTTATATTATTATTCATATAATACTAGCTGTCCCGTCCAGTTTCGTTGGGGTGATAAATAAATGTTCTGAAAATCGATCGCGCGATCTTTCGTGTCCATTGAAAATCTTAACCATTTCAGAATTTACTTGAAAACACCCAAAAAAGTTCAGTGACTAACACACGGAAACAAGAAACATATATAAAATAGATGTGAATCCAAACCGAAACAAAACATGCACCTTAAATTCACCAAAGACACCGTATTAAGTTGCCAACGGCATTACTCGAGCACGGCTATATATATCTTTGATTATCTCCTCAAGGATATTCAGGTTATAAAATACTAAAATTCACACTTCCATAACTATAGGTAGTGCCATCCATGAAGTCGCGCCCCACCAATTTCTAGTCGAAGAGATCGCGGGATGCTAGGATTGCCCTCATAGTGTATCGATTATACTCAAACATTAGTGGAAGGTTGCATACTTACACTATAAACTATAGAGAAGAATAGTGGGGCGCGTAATATCGGTACAGTGTATATCGGTAAAGTGTCGGGTACAAATCATCATGCTAGTGATGCTAGTGAGGTCAGATGCATCTAAAAAATTGAAGTCTAATTGAAGTCTGATATCCATCAGACTTTGTGGGTTTCGGATATTTGTTCACCATTATGTACAGTCGCGAGCATATAGTTGTAATTTGAAATATTATTGTATTGCCTAGTATTGTATAAGATTCGACGTGCCAGTTTAAAATAGTATTATTATAATTATATTTATTACATAATTTATTTTTGAAGTATTTTCAATCAATTAATCTCATTTGTGCTACGCTATTGATGCTCGCGACTGTACCGACCCAGTACAATAAATTTATGTGGAACAATTATTTTTGCTGGAATACAAATGTGAAGCCGGCATTACTGATAACCGGATAGGTATTGATCCAGCCATACAATGTTGTTTCTCACAAACAATTTGTTTTCGGAAAATATGGCCATAATTACTGAAATGTAATTTAATTTAATAATCAAGACTTAAAAAACAATTCAGGTACCTATTTCATACCTATTAGCTCCTCGGGGAGGGGGGAGGATTATTACATTGTGTTGGAAGCAGAGGGATTAAAACCATTATGCTGCCAACACACTATAACTCTCCGCACACAGAGTGGCAACGCGCAAGTGATACTTCGGTATTGTAAGCGTAAATAGGCTACGGTAACGTTTCCCATCAGGTGGGCCGTATGCTTGTTTGCCACTCTTTTTGTATATAAAAAAAATATCCCAAATATTATTATCATTAATTTTAAACTTATCAGCAAAGCTATTCGGCCACCTAAACGGCGTAGTAAAATTGATATAACAGTGTGATCGGCGTGCACCTTAAAGACAGGAATATATATCATTTTGCAACTGAACTGTAATATCCGTTGAAACGAAAATGGATCGAGCGAGAGATTATATCCAAATGTGACAGTTTTTCAATCCAGTAGTGGTGCTTGCAAAATCAAATTTGCGAAGATTTAAAGTTATAGTCGTATGAGTGGACCACTTTATATGGAATATATTAAGTGAACCACATTATAAGCAAGTAGTAGCTTGTGAAAGATTATGATAACTGAGCCATTCTCCTGTCCTGAAAAAGTCATGATTTTATTTATTTATTTATACATAATTAGTACGGCTATAAAAACCAGCCGTGGTGGCCTAGTGGTTCGAGCAGTTGCCTGCGACACAAAGATCGCAATTTCGAATCCCGACTGTACCACTGAGTTTTTCTGAACTAAGTACAGTGATTAGTCACACCACGAGAGTCGGGCTGCTCCAAATTCGAACGGGAAACCCGTTATGCCCTACCTCTCTTAACCTTTTCTCTTGTACTGGACCGATTGTAAAATGTATGTCCACCCGTGTGAAGCCAGGACGGGCCGCTAGTTTAATAATAAAACTTTATTATATTATGAATGTAAATGAAACCACGCTACTAACACTAGTTCAATTTGTAGCCTAGTTTATTAATCAGCATATTTTCAACGAAATTAAGCAAGTTCATTAGTCTTAATAGGTAATCACGCAGTGCTTCAGCTTGAAAACTTTGCTAATTAGCTTATCTGTAGGTACATGCTTATACCTAGCTTAAGAAGAGTCGTGGTGGCATAGCTGTTTGCCTGTAAAATCAAGTTGCAGGTTCGAGCCCCGACAATCTGTACCAATGAGTTTTTGCATAAATTAAGAACAGTACATGAACACACCATACGCTTTGTAAAGGAATAAGACAACAGAAAATACCGAAAACAGTCAGATTCATACATTTGAAAATAATTTCGAAGCCCTGCTTGAGGATAGGTGACAGACTAGCCGTCCGTCTCAAAGACAATAAAATTCATGTGCGGTGTCTTTTTTTTTTGTATTGTCTCTCGTAGCGTGAGTTCCGGGAACTTTAGCTACTTAACCGGTCAATGGCGAGACCTA